>JABCKJ010000064.1:0-77962 GCA_018850815.1 Asterophora lycoperdoides
CTTTGGATGTCAATAACTTGGGAAGAAAAATTGAATATTGAAGACTTCTACTACAAGAATGAGGGTATGCATATATGGAATACTGTAGCATCTTTAACTGTTTCCAGAATCTATGAAGGGAGTGTAAATATCTCTTTCTCCTATCCTCCTTGAATTAATTAATTAATTAAATTAATTCTTTGGAATGTCCACACCTATAGTTAAATCGCCCCATTGCTGTGGCAAGAGGAGAGATGAGACCAAGGGAAGAAGAGGGCCAGTGGAAGGTAAAGTCCTGGTCTTTTATGACTTTGGTGAATTTGCAGATGCAGAGGGGCACCGAGGCGTGATGTTACCTGTGACAAATAACAGAGTTGTTTTGGCACTCTGTTGTTTTCTGATGTGCATGATTAATGATCAATCAGATCATTGAGTTGGAGTGGAGTCGGATTGACATCACATCAGTTTGGTCATCACATGATCAGTACAGCCAGCACAAATCCGAGTGAAGTCCTCACACAATACCTGGGGGGTCTCTACCTAAGCTTTACACCATGCACTGATCTATAGTATATACAAATTGCTTGCCAGACATGTTAAAATCAGAGGCACAGTCCTTGTGAAGGCTGCAGAATATCACCCTTCTCTTTTGGGAATGCTGATCAACTTGTCAACCAATGTGTCAACATATGCAAATAGTGGTGAGGAGGAGCAAAAATCCTTCCACAACACCCAGGGAGATCAGCCACTAAGCTACAAATAAATAGAAAATGGACAGGAGGCATCTATAGGATCATACTCATACAAAATTGAGGGACACAGGACAAGTGGAAGCTATATAAATTACAGAATCTTACCATCCTTTTTTGGAATTACTACCAATGACCCATATGATACTTTGATACCGGGGACCACCTAAGTTTGATACCATTGATATAACCTCTGAATTTTGTTCAATCCTCAGCACTATCACACAGCTTGGAGCACTGCACTTTTAGGATGGTGGGTGGTGATTCAAAAATGATGGCAGATCAAAAGTTAGATCAATTTTGATAGTGTTACTGATCACATTTTTATGCTTGCTGCATGGGCCACTGGATGCTGTATATAGCTTGTTTGAACTATATAGGATGATTGTTTATGATAACACCGCTTGGATTACTACACTTTTAGGATGGCAGGTAGCGTGTCAAGTGTGAAAAGCAGGATGAAAGAATAGGTCCATTTTGATGGCATCACTGATCATATTTTTTGTACAGAAAATCCTCAAGCCGTAATCTTGTTCTATAAATAGAACTCAGAACCAAGTCAAATTAGTGCAGTAAGACGCAAAGTAAACACACCTTAAATAATCTGAGTCGGTTTTCTTGGTCAAGACAAATATGCTTGATTGTTGACTTCTGCAAGACAAAATGACTTGGTCAAATCAGGTGGACTTGAAATAGTGTGTCGCCAAGTGTGTCGCAGCTTTTCAAAGAAGTAGTAAAGACAAAGTACTTGGAGGGCTTAACGTGATGCAAGTGGAAGAAAAGCACAGAATGGAATTGACATTCGACTACGTGAATGTCCACTACATACTTCTGTACCTTAGTTGCTCCATCCAAATCTTCATTACCAGGACCACCTCCTGCACCCGTGGCTGCCGCCATGTTGTTATAGTCAAAGAGGCCCTCATCACCATCAAAATCCTTGCCACCTCTGTATGCATCTTTGGTGCCAATCAGGGCCATGCTCTTGGGTGAGAGCAAAGCAGGAGCAAGGGAGAGCGGGCTTACAGGCTGCGGCCAGGTGTGCAGTGCCTTGTCCAGACTGTGTTGAAGCCCCGTTAGCATCAAGCTGGTGTTGTAGCAAAATCAGCCAGCCTTACGCACCTATGGACACCTATTACAAAGTATCACCAAAACCCAGTAAAGGTCCCTGATATTGACATGTGTGAGGCCTCAGTTATCACAGATGCAGTGGCTGAGATGGTAAGACAGAGACTCACCTGGACTCCAAGATACAGGATATGTTACACCAGGGAGGTACACAGCGCAACAGAGCCAAGTTGGAGTAAAAATGGGTAGTCCATGGAAGAGAAAACAAATGTTGATGAAAAAAAAATTGTCCCGTTGGATTCCGGGTGGAGTTTAAACGACTTGTGCAAAATTCACATTATCTCGTGGATCTGACTCAACACCACACAATATATTTCTATCTGTGTAAAAAAACATCTTCCATATGGCTTGGATATGTAGTGAGTACAAATGCCTTCAACTTTGTACATCAGGTCAGTGGTTTGAGCCTTGTGTGTAACTTCACTGTCTTGCGTCCTTTCAATTTGGCTACTAGCACTTAAGTACTGGGGTATGTGACTACTTATACATAAGTACTAGTGAAAGTGAGCTCAAGTAGTGTGTGTATAATTGAAGACTTGACTCACAACTTTGTAACTTGAGGAGCTTTGCAACTTTAGAACTTGGGGACTTTAGGAGAACGTCAAAATGTAAATTGCATATCACGATGTTGAGAAGTCAACAAGATGAAATTCAAGTCAATTACAAGTCAGAAAGCTAGCTAAGTGAAAAACCAAGCCGGCCATCCAAGTGTAAGCTGCCAAATCATAAGCCCAAGTCGGTGTCATTTCCCTGATGTATCTCCTATGCCATTGAACTTCTTGCCAGGTTCCAGACGAACCCCAGACCTGCACATTGGAAAGCTATGGTGCACGTCGTTGGATATCTCAAGGGGACCCTTGACTATCATATCACTTACACCCGCAGTGACAATGGAGCTAAACCTGCTGAATTTGTCGATGCGGACTTCGCTGAAGACTACGACACTCGAAGATCGACTGGAGGCTATGTCTTTATGATGACTGGTGGGCCTGTATCTTGGAGCTCAAAACATCAGGCAACTGTGGCACCTCAACAACCGAAGTGGAATACCTGTCCTAACCCATCACTGTAACAACCCATAATCTGCTATAACCCATAGCTTTTTGCTTCCACCAACTTTGTTCGCAGGGAAATTTGAGAAACCTCCCATACCCCATACCCCATAGCCCTGGAGGGGGTTTCATAACCCATAATGTCTCCAAAATCCATACATTTGTGACAGAATCCAACAGTTTGAGGGACAGATGTTGTGAGAAACATTTTCCAAATTGTGGAAGCAGTTGTAAAGCACTGAAAAGTGGGGAAAATTGGCCTGAAAACTTGCCAAAAACATGAAAACAGCTGCATCTGTGACCATCTGTGACATCACAATTACTGTCCCTGATGTGGACTGGGACATTGCCAAAGCCTCCCAACGCACTACAGGTGACCTTGCTCGACTTCAAGGCCACATACAGGCATAAAGGACACTACTTATACATATTACAAGTGTATGACCAAATAAGGAAATCTGTCCTAACCCATACTTTGTAATAACCCATAGGTTTTGGCTTCCACCAACAGCTATGGGTTAGGACAGAGTTGACTGTAATCGGATCGGTTCCCATTCTAATTTACGTGTAAAGTCGGCCTCCGCATGGGGGAAGCTCATCACAATGGACTCGGAATAATAAAGTTCAATAAACTGATCAACCATTCATTCGTTCATTCGCAATGGACTCGGAAATCAAATATGCACCGGCGATAAGAAAAAAAATGCGCTGCCACAATCTTGCGAGATTTCGGCGGGCTCATCAGTGATCGACGATCTACTCGAAACGAAACCGGTCCGCTCATGTTCATATCCATTCTTGCCTCCTCTCAAGTCTTGTCTTGATCCAGCTGCTTCGTGCTCGCTACTGTACACCATAATGACCGACAAGACGAATCCTCTAACGATCCGTCTCACTGAATCTGCCGTTTTCTTGAGGTCTGATGGTTCTGGGAGGCGCAATCGCGGTCAGGAGTCGCGGCCGTCGATGTTGCGAGGGCTCTTGGTTATGGAATTGTCGAAACCCACGAGAATAACGAGCATCGAGCTGGATTTGATTGCAAGAAGCAGCACTGCTTGGCCTGAAGGTGCGTATTTCGGCACCCAAGTACCACTGTGGCCGACTTGTTTTGCCTGTAGGTGTTGGCGCGCGCAGGACCGACATAACGGAAGAGCATAAGCTCTTCCATGCAGAAACCGTTTACTTCCGTGCTGGGACAGTGCAGACTCGCCGTAACTCGTCTATCGGCCCAGGCGCCGCATACGATCGTGGCGAAGCAGGCTATGAATCCGAGGACCAACATACACCCTCTTATACACCCCGGAATCACGAGGAAGTAGGGTTTGGTGAAAGCCAGGCTCTTCCTGAGGCCGCCATCCGTCCTCGTAGCTCTCGACATCTTAGTGCCGATAGTTCCTACTTTCAACGCGTTCCTTTATCCCATGAAGAATTTTCGGTTCCACCGACTCCACCTTATTCACCATTCTCACAGCCGTCCTCTCCGAGCGCCGAGCAGCTGACCTTATCCTCTGCGCAGACACTGGAGGATTCTCGTAATTCATTGAATGCTGGCATGCGGGGCTCAAGGAGTGAGTGAATGCCCTTCTGACACTATTTCGACGCTACCTGACCTCTGGCTTGCTCTAGGCAACTCGATTGGGTACACAGGCACCGCATCTAGTGTTCGGTCATATCGCCCAGACCTGTCTCTTTCACGACGGCCCAGTATTGAAGACGTCCCCGAAGACGAACAAGGGTTGACAACACCCAGGAACTACTCCCAACCCTCATCTCAACCAGGTTCACTTCCCGGGTCGCTTCCCGCATCACGCACTGCATCACGCACACCCTCTCGTCCACCCAGCCCACTAGGATCGCCTGTTACTGGTTCTCGTGAACGTCGTGGCAGGCCTGGCTCTCGTTCTCGATTTAGTCTTTCATCTGTCTCTAGCGTCCTCATGGATGCAGTAAGGTCAGGCTCTCCTAAGATAGCACGCTTTTCCGAATCTAGCGAGCGCCTTGGAGAAGATGAAAAGACGCGCCGTGGCAGAACCAAGGAGAAAGGCAAGTATGTTCAGAGCCCCAGCACCTCCATTGTGCGTGAGCGCTCGAGAGAACGATCCACCCTTGGGAAGCTCGGGGGAATGTTGAAGCTTGATCACGACGAAGCCCCTGCGCAACATGCGCAATGCGGATTGAAGGAGTTCAAGAAAGGTCAGAACTCCTCCTTTCTTTACATTTTGTCCATTTTGTTAATGCCTTTGGTTATAGGCACCTATACATACCCAATATCCTTCGCGATACCACCAAACTCCCCTCCGACTCTCCGCTGTAACCACGGAACAGTCAGTTGGCGACTTAGGGCTACAGTCCATCGTCCAGGCGCCTTCAGGGCCAAGTTCGCAACCCAGCGAGAAGTGATCGTAATAACCTGCCCGACTGAAGACGATACCGAGGATACCGAAAACATCATCGTCGAGCGCCACTGGGATCAGCAGCTACAATACCTCATTTCCATTTCTGGTCGCAGTTTCTACATTGGCGGAACAATTCCGATGACGTTTACTCTCATGCCTCTCGCAAAACTGAAGATCCATCGAATCTCCGTATACATTGAAGGCACGTACCGTCACTTTTTGTGCTGCACCTGGTCCACAATGTGGTCTATTTTCCTCTACAGAGAGGGTTGATTACTATACCCACATGAAACGGATCGCTCGCACGGATCCTATCACGCACATTGATCTCCTTACTGTCAGAGAACCCGGGAAACACGCCCCGCACATACTTCCATTGGACTCGGACGATGTCGATGCCTTCAGGAAATCCCCTCTCTTCTCGCTTGTACCCCCGGAAGACGATCCTTCGGAAATGGCCTCGACATTGATGGGGCCTGGTCCATGGACATTCCACCAGGAACTCCAACTTCCAAGTTCATGTAACTTCATTCGCATCACCAACAAGAATCGGAAGAGCAACGTGGTAATCACTCACCAACTCAAATGCGTGATGCGGGTCGAACGCGGTGACGACCTTCATATCGATCCAAAGACAGGAAAACGCAAGCTTTTTGATATCGTTATCCAAACACCGATTCAGGTCCTATCTGTGAGTTCAGATTCTCGCGCCCAGTACTCTTTATGTTCCTGACAGATACAACATTACCTTTTGTATTATATTTTAGTGCCGCTGCAACCCCGAATGGTCTTCCCTCCCCCAGTATTCAGAGACGTTCGATGACACGTCGAGCGAGATGTCCAGGTGCCCTTGTGAGATGCGGCGTATTGAGGAGTTGCGCAATCACCAGAACCGAGTTACTGCGTTGGACCGTATGACGTCTGAACAGTCGTCGGATTCGGGTGCCTCTGCAGCTGAAACTAGCCCTGTGACCACGAGGACGACGCCTTTCCCTTCCCCACGAGACTCTATCTACAGCCGAAGCACTCAATTCGAGCGCCTTATAACCGGGCAGGAAAGCGAAATAGGCGAGGCCCCGCCTACATATACCGCCTGCCTTGGACCTTTCTCACAACAGTCTCATTAAGAGATACGCATTTATACCCCTACCTAACACCTGAATTAGTAGCTTCCTGGGACCTTGGTGGCGCAAAATACCGTTAGTAGCACCAGTATTTCTATGTTTATGTGACATTTACCTATAGGATAACTTTATGGCGAGTTCTCTGAGTGTCAGTAGGAGGGAGGTGAATAATGCGTGCGTAGATGATTATAGAGTACAGCGGATGTATGTGTGACATCCTCAGATAAATTAGTCTAACGTCTAGCTCTTAGTCCTCCCTTAGAGAGTTGTTAGCATAAACCACGAGCGGAACGGGGACGACGTACTCTGGTGTTTCCCGACGAATGAATAGCAAATCGATAGCAGCCGAGAAAGCGGCAAACGCCAGACCACCACCAACAGCGGCTTTGGGTCCTGAGTTCCGCGCCAAGATACCACCGGCACAGAATCCTGACGCGACGGAGTTGTATATATCGTTTTTAGCACGGTACTAAAAGGCAATTGCAGAGTCGGTGGATTGACACGAAGAAACGAAAAGCAACGCGACGCACCGACTCGATCACGCATTCTATACCAGCAAACAGGGCGCCGACTTTTCCGAAACCTTTTCCACTTGTCCACATACCCCTCCCCATTTCCTTGAAGACCTCTCTCGCCTTCTGTGTCGTCTTCATCCCTGCCTGAGTTTGTTGCCGTAGTAGTGGGTCCTCGTACGCAAATGAAGCGGACATAAGCGAGAAGAACGCTCCGATTCCAAAACCTAGTGGTGTTTAGAACAAGTGCATGCATACAGATCAGTGAACGCACCAGCACCGCCAGCCAGCACGGTTTTCACTGCACAGGACTCCATGGCCATTCCAGCATATCTCTCCCATTTCTTTGTCTGCTCGATTGCTGCACGGTCCTCCTCAGTCAAGCCAGGCGGTAATGGCTCCTTGCCGGGAGCATAGATTGGAACAGCGCAGGGATAGCTGGGGGAACCGCCGTTCATCACTCTCCGCAACACGGAGTGCTGAACAGAGCAGTTACATTATTCCGGCACGAAATTTCTTGCCTATTTGGCACTGCTTGGCTGTGCCGATTGGCCGGATTCTAACTTTCAAGTTCAAATGGTCCTCAACCACAGGAAGAACTGAATGCTCTACATAGTACCAGAATTCATGCCGTGTATTTTCGCTCCGTGCACACTGCCCTTGTACTTGTAGCTTTAGAATCAGAAGGAGCTCTAGAGAACAAAGCTACCAAACAAGCTTTGTTGTCTACAGATTTCAAATTAACGTCACAAACAACTATTTCTTTTGTAACGACCACGTTTTCCTTCCCTCTCCATCCCGGCAGCTGCTCGGACTGCGTAAGCTCCACAGCTCAAGTCGCTCTTTTTCTCTCCTAACGACCTTTTCTTTTACATTGTACGTCCTTCTCCCTCTCATAACGTCCTTTCCCCTTCAACACACCCCCTTAGCCTGGCAACGACATGTCAGGCATAACAGATGAAGCTGGAAAGGTCTTCAGTGATAATGCCCGGACGCTGGCGCCCGCGGCAGTTGGATCTCAGGTGGCATTAATGAGTGTTGTTTCCGTGAGTGGTAGAAATCAGGCGTCTACAATCAGCGCTGATTTATGTGGTCGTCTAAGTTGGTGACAATACTTGCTTTCAACCTCCTGCGACCGAAGAACAAAGTAGGATACCCTCGCAGTCTCCTCAACGTTGAATCTCATGCATGTCCCTAGATTATCTATGAGCCCAAGGTCAAATACCATGTCGGAAACAAGCCTCCACCGCGAATATCTGACTCAATATTCGGTTGGCTGCCTCCACTCGTGCATACGAAAGAACCTGAGCTACTTGATAAAATTGGCCTCGATGCTGTCGCTTTCCTTCGATTCAACCGCCTCATGCGCTGGCTATTCACTGGCATCGCAGGACTGACATGCGCTGTCCTTGTTCCTATCAACATCACCTACAACCTCCAACACGTCCAAGCAAAGAAGAGGGATGCTCTCAGCATGCTGACCATTCGGGACGTTTCCGGCGACCTACTCTACGCTCACGTCGCGGTCTCATATCTCATCACCCTGATGATTATCTGGTTCGTTCACATACACTGGAAGGAGATGGTTCGACTGCGACATACCTGGTTCCGCTCTCCCGAGTACCTTGAGTCCTTCTATGCCCGGACACTCACGGTTCAACGTGTTCCGAAGAAGAATCAAAGCGACGAAGGTCTCAAGGCCATCTTCGACTCGACTAAGGTGCCTTATCCGACTACGAGTGTTCACATTGGCCGCAAGGTCGGGAAGTTGCCCCAATTGATCGACTACCACAACGCTACTGTCCGGGAATTTGAAGGCATTCTTGTCAAATATTTGAAGGGAGGGAAACTTGGTCGCAAGCGTCCGACAATACGGATTGGTGGGACATGTGGCATAGGTGGCATGAAGAAGGATGCAATCGACCATTATACGTGAGTCTTGATGAGTCTTAATATCACGCAAATCAGAACTCCTGAACCCTTTTAGCGCGAAACTCCAACGCACTGAAGGCGCCATCGAGGAATACCGCCGACAAATCGACACTCGCAAGGCGGAGAACTACGGTTTCGCCAGCATGGCTGCCGTTCCTTACGCACATGTCGTCGCCAAGATCCTCAAAGGCAAGCATCCCAAAGGCACGAAAATCGAACTTGCCCCGAATCCCAAGGATATCGTATGTTTTTGTTCTTGGCTGACGTCCTTTCGTTTCCGTTAACCGTGTTAATGGTAGATTTGGGAGAACATGAACAGTTCCGAGGGTGAATTAGCTCGCAAGAAGATCGTAGGCTTCGCCATTCTGGCTGCTGTTTGTTTCTTCAACACCGTCCCGCTCTTCATCATTTCCATCCTTGCCAATCTCGAATCAGTACGTTGGGGAAATGTGTAATGTCATATCGTTGTGTATGCTCATACCACCCTAGCTCCGAGCGTATATCCCTTTCCTTGACAAGTGGGCGGATGCATCCCCGGGCTCCTTCGCGTTCATCTCCGGTGTCCTGCCTCCGACGGTTTCTGGCATTTTCGGATTCTGCCTCCCAATTATCATGCGTTGGCTGACACAGGTAAAAGATAGTGGCCCCGCCTGCGCTTTTATTGACGGTGTAATAGTACATGGGAGCCTTGACGAACTCCAAACTAGACCGCGCCGTTATCGCTCGTTATTACACCTTCTTGGTGATCTCTCAGCTCATCATTTTTACCCTTATCGGTGTCATCTTCAGTGAGTACTTCCCTCATCAATCGTATCCTTCGTTCTCAATAGTCTATAGATTCGGTGAAAGAGATCATTGAGCAAATCGGTCGAAAGGCTAGCTTCCAAGAAATTCTCAACAATCTGCACAGTATGTCTACCATCGGTTTTCAAGAGCAACTCCTGATCACTTACACATCTTTACAGAGCTCCCTGCAACCATCCACCGAACGTACATTAACCAGGCTTCGTACTGGCTGACCTATTTCCCGTACGTTCGTCCCCTCGATTTTATATAACATGCCTTATCGTAAATCTAGGCTCCGAGGCTTCCTCGTCATCTTCGATTTGGCGCAAATCATCAACTTGATTTGGATATCGTTCAAAACTCGGTTCGCATCTTGTCGCCACTTCAACTTCTTTCACTGATTTGGAAACCTCCACAGCGCCTTTGGAAGGACACCTCGTGACATTCGGGAGTGGACGCAGCCTCCTGACTTCCAATACGCCATCTATTAGTGCGTTGCTTTGTGTTTTACCTCCTACCACTGTGTCTGACGCATAATTATCAGCTCAAACATCGTAAGCTTCACATTTGACTGTTGATCATCTCCTTTGAGTTAAACATCCCATGGCAGCTATTCATGGGTTCCGTTGGATTAGTGTTCGCCCCTTTGGCTCCGCTTGTCGCTGTCGCCGCCGCCATTGTCTTCTGGATAGGCTCCTGCGTGTACAAATACCAACTCATGTTCGTCTTCGTTTCTAAGGTCGAGTCCGGCGGTGTATGTCATACTTCTTGCTTCCTCCCACTGGTAGACTGGTCTCATGTTCTTCATCACAGCGTCTCTGGAATGTCGCAATCAATCGACTGCTCTTCGCCGTTCTCTTGATGCAACTTCTGATGGTCCTCAGTACGTCAATTGACAGTTTCATACTACCAGACGTCGACTGATGTTTTACGTTGCAGCCATTGGCCTTCAGTATCGTTTCAGGTCCCTGCAGTGGATTTCAACAGTACCCCCTATACTCTTCATCGTTCTTTACAAGCTCTACATCAACCGTGCCTTCCTTCCCGCATTCCAATACTTCATCCCGACGGAGGAAGAGATTAGACTCGCCCGAGTTCACTCTGAGCGTGCCGATGCACGAGGCAACAGGCTTGGAAAGCGTTTCGGCCACCCTGCGCTTCACGCGGATCTCTTCACTCCTATGCTGCACGCGAAGATGATGCCGTTGTTGAGTCAGGTGTATCAAGGAAAGATCGGCAAAGACGAAGCCAAGATGGACGAATATGGTGGGCAGAAACTGGAGGCGCAGGTCGTCCCTGGTGGTATTAAGATTGCTGCCGTGACCCAGGTACGATTACCCTTTCCTAGAAGCGTGAGCAGAACTCACATGAGACGCATTCAGAACGATTTGGAATACGATCCTGCCCTATACCAACGCGACAGAGGAGAATTGGATTGGGACGCACGATCCATGACTTCGACAGTCATGTTCGATGGACCGGACTCTTCGAATGGTCAATACCATGAAAGTTCATCCTCGATTTCCAAACTTGCCGGGTACGATCGCTATCTCGCCGACGGACCTCAGCAACACCAGCTTCATTCCGACATCGAGCTCGCAAAAATGGACTCGATACAGGAGCCCTTGCTCAGCCCACGTTCGTATGACTTCTATCAACAACAGGCCTTCGCGTCAAACCCGTCGCTTCCGATGCCCCCGTCGTTACATCAAGGCCTAGGACATAACAGAGAGGCGCCCACGCATAGGCCGCATCAGAGGAGCTACTCACCATACCCGTCAGAACAAAGTCCAGCGTACTACTCGCCTGGAGAGTCGCCTGAACCCCAATATTCACCCTATCACCAAGCACCCTCATCTTCTCCAGCCCAACAATATCCGCCATCACGACAGCCTTCGCCCGCTGCTCGTTCGCCATATGAACACCATTCACGACAGAGTAGCACCAATCTAAATAACATGGCGGGTAGAGGTGCCCATAGAGGTTAACTAATCTTCCATCATCTTCACTTATCTATATCACTACTCCATATGTAAACCTTCTTGCATTGCTGAATACTCGTCGTTTCATCGTCGCGTTCAAGCCCACTCTCTACATTGACTGCAGACGTATGTGTGAGTACCATGTATTATATGTAGCAGTGAGATTAGAATTCCTCTAATTTCTTACGTTCACGGTGTATGATTAGTTAACTTGCAATTCGGACATTGTCGTGCAAAACAGAAGTTTTATTTGATCCAGTCTGCATCGTTGTACAACAGATTAATGGGAACTACCTACCAATAAACAGGGAATAATGTGGGGCGACGCTACGTCATGTCTACTTGAATATACAAAATGATACGGTAACCGGGTCAAACTTTGCCCTACATCCGATGAGGCGTATTCGTCCAAAAAAAAACAATCGAATTGGTGGAAATGCTCCCATCAAGGCCGCGCGGAGGCAGCCCGGCGAGTCGACCTGCGAGGAGGCGACGAAATTATAGGTCCTCCTGCAGGAGCCTTAGGAACGGAGAGAAACTCCTCTTCCTGTATGACCTGCGCCAGAGCTAGATCGTGATTCAACTGCGCCATCCGCCTGTCAGGAGAGGAGGCTGCCAGATATTCGTTCTCCTCCCCATGCATTTCTCGAAGCATCTCCTCAACTTGCGCAGCAGACATCTTTTTCTTTCCTTTATCGACGCGCTTTCTAAGAGGGGAAGATGGCGGAGTGGGTCCTTCTACAGTCGCGGGTTCATCTGTGTGTGTTACCGGGCTATACCTGGACTCCTCCACGTCGTCGTCATCCGCGTCCTGGTGGCGACGTTTGGAAGGCACATTCAAGCTCGACGTGATAGGGTTTCTAACCGATAATATCAGTGAATGGACAATATAACGAATCTGCAGACGCACATTGCGATTTCGAGTGCACCCCCGTCGTGTAGAGGTCCAGGAATGGGAGAGTGTCTAAAGCCTTGTCAGCGGTTAGTAGACCATAAAGCGGAAAGCCACCTACACAGGCGGAGGAACGGAGCTGTCTGCTTGGGAACGCTCGGTTTCTTTCAAACTAGTAGGCAGTTGTCAGATGCGACCACACGATACCCGAGTCTTCGTCGACTTACTATTTGGTAACCATTTCTTCGTCACTGCTGGTGATTTCCATCTCCAACTCCCCCGCTACTCCAGTGAAAAGACGCATTTTGCCGGACCAGACTTCCTTGAAAGTCCAGCAAGAACCAATTTGCCTCCAGTACAGCAAAAACGCCTCAAGGCGCTTCCTTCTCCCCTTTTCCGCCCGAATGCATGCCCGTAGGTCGGCGGTCTGTTCACGCAACTTTGACGTGGTGGCACGTAGATAAGATATCTGTTCTAAGATTTCCTTATCGTGTGCGTCCATGTCGGCAAAGGTTTTTACCACGTCCTCGAGAACGTCGGAAGGAGCTTCTTCTGGAGTACGGCTTCCTGCACTAGAACTATCGGGTGTGCCGAGCGATTGTCGAATCGAATTGGCATAGCTGGGGTACCGGAGCTCCATGTCATCTGGAGTCTTCTCTCTTGAAAGAGGCGCACCGTCCAGGGGATCGCGGCGACCTTCAGCTGAGAAACCTGTCAGAAGCAATCCACTGACTACAAAAAATGACTTACCTATTTGATCGGAGACGTTGGAGTTGCTGGGAAGAGTACGATACAGGATAGAGGAGAGCTCTGCAAGTTGTTTCGCCTTTTCATTCGATATCGAGGTTCGCGCTGCAGGCGACGCATCCTCGCCACGAGACCGGTCAACGCGTTCGGGAGATGCGATGCTATAAGAGAACAAGAGCCCATTAGGTGTTTAAAGTTTCGAAACTTGCAGGACCACTCACATCGCCTGGGCTCTGCGTTGAAGCAGAAGCTCGATGATAGTGTTTGACTTGAGATTTGCCTTGACACCGTTTTTCTGGCAAAAGATGAACACAGCGCCCAGTTGATATAAGTGAGAGTTTACCTTTGCAAGCTGCTGTAGCTCAGATCTTTTCAGAATCCCAAGAGACGCAGCGTCCATGATGATGGTAGAACTAGGAACGATGGATGGTTGTGGTATACTGGAGAAGGTGAGAGTAGGAAGCTAAGATGATTGACACAAGGGCATTCGCTTTCTAGGCAGCTGAGACTTGCCGACCAGCATATAGTTTGGACGGACAATGGGCGTCAGCGCATCAGAGCTATGTATTGTTGAAGTTCGGATAATGATTTCTCCATACAGCAGCGAGCACCGCCACAACAAGATTGTCGCTCACCCTGGAAACAATATGGTGATATCATTAGTCCTGTACAACATATAAGCATACATACGCCTGTGAGTGCTAACCGTTGGTGCGTGATCCGTACAGACATGCTCTTGTTCATGAACAACAGGAGAACAACAGAGGATGATCGGTTGATGCGAGGGTTGATCGAAGATCACGTGGTGGCATCAATAGTTGCATCATTAATTTCATTTTCTTGGCGCAGCCTATTGTTCGCTCGTTCAATGCATTGAAGGCCCACAACAGAGTGAAAGACAACAGGCCATGATTCGAGGGTTTCGTTTAACCACTACCACAACTACCACCCACACCGCTGTGCAGACATGATATATCCTGACCTTCTAGATCGGAGTGCATTGCTTGAACTAGAGAGATCGCTGCTCCAATGTATAGCGAAGGTAAGATACATTCGCAATCTGATACAACCAAGCAAAAACTGACATTTGAACGTCCTCATCCTCAGAGAGAGCACATAAAAGCGAACCAGAAAAGCACTCACATCGTACATCAGCTACTTGTCAAGTACCCAACGGGGTATCCCGCGTAAGCATCGGCTCTGGACTCCATTCTCCTTGTTGACAGCGCCTCGTATAGAAGTCGGTTTACCATAAAAAAGCCCCAAATAAAATATGAGCCCAGCGTGTCGAATTCAAGCACTTCCGAGTCCTCACCCGACGCCGACAAACCGTCCAGGAAGTCAAGTAAGCAACATCCGCGCCGTAGCATCACCCACCGTTTTCTAACTTCATGGGCCACCAGAGAAACGGAGAATCGACGCCGGTCCAAGGAGGGACCGCTACGTACAAAGTCGTCTTCTTACTGCTCCTCCTCGAACTCCTTCTGTATCTCCTCCTCGCGAGGCCGCATGGGCAGAGATGGTCGCCAACGCAGGAGCTGGATCGCCAGACGCTAGTTCCAAGATCTCACAACCCCCACATCCGGCCATGCCTCCTCCTCCCCCGAACCTCAAAGACGCCCGCTTCGTCAGGCGCGAGATCACGCGTCACGTCAACGATATTGCGCACATGCGCGCCGATGTGGGCGAGATCAATGACCTCTTAGAGCACGCGGTATCAGTTCACCGCAACACGATGGCCGAATACAGGGAGATGTCCGTGCTTCGACGCGAATTAGAGATTAACATCGTCCAGCGGATGAAGAAAGAACGCGATCTCTGGGACGGGACGGGCAATATGCCAGAGGAGCACAGGGGACCCTGGGAACGGCTGGTTAAGCAGACGGAAGAGTACAAGGTTGAGAGGAAGAAGGAAGCCAGGCGAAAGGAATACGAAGAGTGGAGGGCCAAAGAGGGGGTGAACCGAGAAAACGAAGCCAGGTATTTATCCATTTTGTCGACTTGTATATTGGTCACTGAACTTGTCAACCTAGGCAAGCGAGACTCGCAGCTCAAGCAACAGGTGCTACAAATGACACTCCCAAAGCCGAGGGCTCTATTGGCTCGAAGCGTAAGCGTTCCGTCACTGTTGATGAAGAGGAGTGAGGCGATTAGGATGCGCTTTCCGTATTTATACCTTTTGTATTTTATCATATTTCGTCTTCTACACTTGATCGATACCAACATGAATTCGTCGCAATGACGCGGTTTACGTGCCGCACCAGTTTATTAAGACGCTTAATCATCGACTCGGCCAAGGACGCACGATCAAGAGTTTTACCTATGGACAGTTTTGCTGAGCATCAATTGTGAACCCTGGGTACAGACGTTAAAACTTAATGCAGGACCAGGACCTATGCTTTACGAACTCACTCTACGATCCAGTTGTTGTCGCCCTGGTTGGGCGACTGACACTTTCCAGCAACGGATGCTGGCGATTGCCTAAGGCAAGTCGTAGCAGTCGAAAGTCCTTGGGTCGCCTGAACTGAATGAGACGGTCCCGTTACACGAGATCTGAAACAGAAGACCACGCACAAACTGGACCATGCAAACTTCATATTCATTGACGGCGTCAAAGTTGGCGAATGAATACTACAGGAGCCAACAGCGAAAGTCGTCAGAGTCCGCGGAAATGCAAAGAAACTGTCCGCTGGTTTGGCAGGGTTGAGTCGAAATCGGGTACGATGGGCAGTGAAATACCTTGCAAGCGAATAAGGCCGATGGTCAGGTCATTGCAATCAAGCTGTGATGGTTGTCCACCAGCTATGTCGCAAGTGATGGAACCTATGACCAACTCAGTCATGGTGGTGGGCCAGAGACTCACAAGCAGTTGGCGACCTGTCGCACTTGACGATATCGCGCTTCATAAAGTTGATGGGTTCGGACAGACCACGTCGGAGGTTAGCGAAACCGGGACATGACCTCGTCGTGACCTTGATGTCCCTAGTGCCATAGACGAAGGTATTCTCTCTCAGTACAGCGGCGCTATCCCCGCAGCTTTCCAATAAAGCGGGATGAGCCAGAGCCGGGGAGACCAGGAAAGAGAGAGCGAGCATCAGGAAGGGCTGCATAGCGATTGAAGGGAAAAAAATGTGGGTCTTGAGGTAAAGGATGCCTCGATTTTATACTGAGCTCCAAGGCGGATCATCGTCATACCAGGCAGCTGTCATTACAGGAAGAAGTACGGATGCTGTGTCGTACGCCAAGACATACCAGGTGTAAGCCCTTCGCCAGAGGTTAGTGAGCATCTCCAGGTAATATTTGACAACTCGATGAACGGATGAAGGCCCACGCAAGATAGCCTTCAGTGGATCCAATGCAGAGCGCGCGACATCGAAACCGACATCCCAGAAAATCAGGAAAATCCTCTCAAGGTCTATAAGATCTCGTAGTCCCAGGTATCCTTTGTCACCCTAAAAGGCCCTTGAGTATGTGCGCAAATATGACCAAAAGAAACTAGATTTGCCGTCATAGGTGGAAGAGAACACTCGAAAGTATCCTTGGGAACTTTACACTGTGCCAGCCGTTTCATTGAGCGCAAGTGAAGAGCTGGAGGAGTACATCGACGATGCACAACAAGCCTCACAGGTCATCCTCACGCCGCATCGGAGCTATCACCAGAGTCATTAGACATACAGCAGTGTGGAGTCAACTTGACAATTGCAATTGAATCTGAAAGGCCAATCAGAGCTCCAGCGCGGGCCCAATGGTATGTCAACGCGCAGAGTTGCAGCGCTTCCGGAACCACTATCACGGACAAGCCTTTTCTCTTTGGCGCAGAGCCTATGATGGTGACGTTCAAGGAAGGGACTCGGAGGTAGCGCAAAGGCAGCAGGCAGCAGGCAGGTGCCAGGTGTTAGTTTTCACAGGTGGCCGACGCGCCGAAGGCTGTACAGGTTGTACGTGAGCTCTCTGTGATGGTAGGTCCTGGGCGAGCAGGGCTCCAAGCACCTTTCAACCAGCCTTCAAGTCTGCCTGTACTGGCGAAATGACCATTGCTGCTCTCTTAATCTCTCCCTATCGATTATCTGCGTCTTCACTCGTTTTAGCGCGTGTCAATCTCGCGAAGCGTTGTCTAAATGGTACCGGACGCTTCTATAGTATTCAGGAGCCTCATAACCCGCCGACACCAAAGCCATCGACACCAAAGCCGCAGCCAAGGTCTCCACCCTTAGGCAACCATTTGCCGCATGTCGACGGACACAATGCGCGGCATGAGGTTCATGAAGGCAGTTCAGCCATAAGCTTCCCTTTTAACCCTCCAGGCGGTGGGGCTGGACCTAATGTAGGGGGCACCGGAAGTATCTTTCCTCTGACAAGTTCACCGCTGCTGGATGCGGCGCTGACGACGATCATTGGATTGGGAATGGGTACGTGTTCTTCGAATGTCCATGGTAATCACTTATGCCAAACTCCCCTCTAGTGTTTGGTGGTGGTATCGCATACCTGGCTTGGTACAAGAAACGAGTGCTGGATAAGGTAGGGTGTCTGATTAACATGGCTTATGGTGCTGAAGCAACTGGATAAAGATCGAAGATGCCTTTGCTGCAGGCTACGACCCTGCACTCGAGCTGGCGACTTATCAAACGAAAAGAGCCCAAACAGAGGGCGAGGCTGCGGATGTAGACCCCGACGACGAGCTTCCTTGGACGGAAAAATTACGGCGCAGGGAACAGGACAAGATTGACCGTATAGTTCAAGGCCAGGAATCTGGGCACTATTTTGTTCTTCTTGGTCCCAAGGTACAGTTGGGCATTCCTCGCTTTGTATCCTCGTTAAATTAATTGGTTGTGAAAGGGCTCCGGAAAAGGTACAATGGTGTTCGACTCCATGGCAGCTTGTCATGCGGAGGGCGTGTCGTTGTGTGACGCACATCCCGATCTCGAGGTGTTCCGGCTTCGTCTTGGGAAGGCTCTGAACTATGAATACAACGAAGACTCCCAAACTGGTCTATTTCAGCGGCGAGACCCCCGAGAAGGTCGTCGTTTCACTTTTTGAAGTTCTTCTTGAATGTACTGAGGGTTGATCTCTCACAGGTGGACCGGCACTTGACATCGAGAGAGGTATACATATACCCACTTCCCCGCTCAATAAATCGCTGAATCTGAACAGCCATGAATAAGCTCGAGAAGGTCGCTCTGCGGTCTGCGCGCAAAACCGGCCGCCCTCTTGTACTGATTATCAACAATATCCACTATTTCAAAAATGACGATGAAGGCCAAAACATGATTCTGCAACTACAGCAGAAAGCAGAAAGCTGGGCTGCAAGCGGTAGATCATTCATTCGACTTGCAGCGTCAGCACGTCTAATTTCTGAACAGGAATCTTGACTGTGGTCTTCACTACGTGAGCAGTTTCAATTCTGATCACTGTCGTCTGGGTTAACATTGCGACAGTGACGACTTCTGGCCTTTCCACATTATGCGTACGTATCTGACCCAACCATCTAATCCGCCCAGGCCTTATTTCTGTTCATCTCAGGTAAAACTGCCAGCCGCATGAATGTTAGTCGCCTTTTTCTAGCTGGAACAACCGCCGTGCTAACACTTTAGGTTCCAGGTTCTGTCCGTCTACGACCTTGACACCAAGGAATCCTTGCACGCGATATCCCGGATGCGGCAGCGCGTAACTACCAACCCAGATGAAATCAAGGAGGCCATATCTGTCGTAGGAGGTCGACTATCCTATCTGAACAAGGCAAGTATCCCCCCTCGTCACACTTCCTTACGAACTCATACCTTGTGTGCTGTTCTAGGTCGCAAAGGCCAAAAACATGCTGGAGATGGCAAACCACCTTAAGATCGTCGAGAAGGGGTGGCTTTTGAGTCAAATTGGCGAGCATTGCGAATATGGACTTTCAGACCGCGACTAACGCTATGTTAGGTCTCATTCCGGACTGCGACGACGATGTCATGGACGAGGTATGTCATCAAGTTCATTTATCGGTGTACACTGAAATTTACGCTTCGTTTCACAGCAAAAATGGAGCTCTTGCTCTTGGCTCCTTCTAGAAGAGTTCGTCAAGATTAGAGCAAAACAGGTAGAGGACCGGGAAGCTGCGGTACTAGCAGGCGAGGCTCTCGACACAGACGAGCTCGAGTTACCCGTTATTCCATATGTGAGAGTTTAATGGGTTTCTTGTACCAGCGTTCTTTGACTCTGTTGACTTCAGTGGAGGTGTCGTCAGATCATGACGCGTGCTGATTTTATGGAAGGTATGTTTTCACGTTCTATTCTGCCACCGCTGTGGCCCGACTGACTTGTCACAGAACTAGATCGTATCAATGTCATTGCTATCGATGTACGTGTTCTTCGTTCTCTCTTTCTCTCGGCGTCCATAGAACCATGTGCCACTCCTCGCAGATCGACCACAATGTGCGGCCGGACTCGATGCTCATCCTCCATGCTGCTCAGGAGGTGGTGGCAGAGGAAGGCTTTGACGAGCTCCTGGAGAACGTCCGGGATAGGATCGATGAGATTGAGAGTTTGCACCGCACTCGGGAGTTAACGGTGTGTTCTGCTTGGCTAGTACATTTGACAGGTCTGGCAATCTGACCATTTTACCTTGTAGTTCAAGGACGTAGACCAAGGAGACCGAATACTTGTCACAGTTGACAAAGGCGGAGGCAATATCTTTGGCGGACGCATCGTATGAACGTCTGCACCTCTTACTGTCTTATCATTTTATATATATATATGCCCTTAAAGAACACACAAAGACATGAAAAACACAGAGCAGATTGTACACTCTATGCACCTCATCTGGAGACTGAGATGCGACTGGAAGATGTATCGCTCTGAACTACACCGCGGAGAGGTGATACAGAGCTACAAGACTTAAATTAGATTGCCTCCTCACAAACAGCCTGAGGTCAGGAATTCGAAAGCCATCAACTCCTCCCGTAAAAAACTTGAGAAGGTACACAACCTTAAGCTTTAAATTACGAAGGAAGCATTTCCCCGGGGGGTCAACATTACAACCGCAGACTCCAGAGTGAAATTCCCTACAAAATTTACCATAGGCGAGGCTACCGTTTATCAGTTGTCGCCGACTATATAAGCACCATCACTGTGTGTAGAGTATACCTTCTTGGCTTGTTTTACAGCACCCACTTGGTATTCTTTCTTTGCGTATTTAAAAGTTGAAGGAAACAGGGAAACACTCTCCATCTTGAGAGCGATCCAGGCAAGCTACAGCCCGGTTTGTATTTGCTCCAGCCGACAGAAACACTATCGACGATGTACTAAGTGCGTGTGTAAGAGACTGGAAAATGGAGCAACAATATCATGGCGCGAGAGAGTTGGGGATGGGACACGGAAACTACAGTGCAATATATACATAATTGAGGTGTACTAAGTGCAGTCCGAAGGTCGGATGTGATAGCAAATTTGTTGCAAAGGACTCGACCATTTGTTACAGCGATGTTGGGCGACAATGTGCGACGATAGAGAAGCGTCGCTGCAAGGTATTAAGCTGTGATAGCGACGGACTTGGAGTCGTCCTTCTTGCCTGCGGCGGCTTCTGCGTCCCGGACAGCCTTCTCCGCCTCCTTTTTCCGTTCCTCGATCTCCTTCATCTGCTGCTGCAGCTTTTCCTTCACCCCGGATCCCACCTTATTGAATTGGACGCTCTTGTGCGGGCTCGCACTGCTGCCCATGGAGCCTGTCTCGGGGGTCGGGACGTTCACCATCGGGCCTGTCGTCGAAAGACCGCGGTGGAATGTCGTGGGGAGTACGCGGCCCTCTGGGTGCACGAAGGGACAAGCCGCACGTGTGCAGGCCGCGCCAAAGCGACACTGCGTAGCGGCATAGTGATTGATTGTGCTGTGCGTGGAGGAGCGGGTTGGGTGGCTGAAGGAGCAGTGTGGACGGGTGCATGCCGCACCGAAACGGCAAGGGACAGGCGTAGGTGCATGTGACAGAGCGGCAGAGGAGGCAGGCGGTGCGTGCTCTGCAGCTGCAGAATCAACGAGTGAGTTGGAGGCAGAGAATAATTGGCAGGGATATATACCATTGGGTTTGAGCACTGCAGGGCTAACATGCGCTTTGATGCAATCCTTATCCTGGCAATCCTTGCCCTTTTCGCAGGCTTCGTTGCTCAGCACAACTCCACTTTCTGCAGTAGCGACTGGTGAGGGGTGCGCGTAACGACACTGCGGGTTGGTACATTTCGTGCTGAACTTGCAGAGCGTGGGTGATTGTGGTCGTTCAGGAAGAACGTATCCAGTGCGCTGAGCAGCCGATGGATCGGCCGTAAGAGCCGCAGATGCGCTCGCTGTTATTGGCGTGGGTGCAGCAATGGGTATCGTCTGGGGTGCCGATAAATCCTTTGACGGAGCCACCTCGGATGACTTGCTGGAGGTGGAAGGCACCACAGAGCCCCCCCTACCCCTACTTGAACCTCCCCGGCCTCGTCCACTGCCTCTACCCCTTCCGCTCCCGTTCACGTTTCCGCCACCTATCTGACCTGCCGGAAACCCGTTGTTCATGCCCTGGCCC
Source organism: Asterophora lycoperdoides (assembly GCA_018850815.1). Taxonomy (NCBI): domain Eukaryota; kingdom Fungi; phylum Basidiomycota; class Agaricomycetes; order Agaricales; family Lyophyllaceae; genus Asterophora; species Asterophora lycoperdoides. Next base: position 21,818 of record JABCKJ010000064.1, read on the forward strand.
TGATACATGGCAGCCATGTCCCCCGGTATGGCTTGCATTGGGAATCCAGGTGCGAACTGCCCTGCACCTCCGGTCATGATGTTCGTCATTTGCGCCATCAAAGCCATCTGGTTCATCAGCAGGTCCTGGAACATCATAGGGTTCCCCATGCCCGGCATCGACGCCATATCCATGCCGCCTGCACCCCCCATACCCGGGAACGCAGCACCCATCATCATAGCTTGCTCAGGATTGTTGTTCACGATGTTGTCAATTCGCGACTGGATGTCGTCATGGAATCCATTAGGTGCGCCCCCACTGCGGTTAGAACCAGCGGGCCCACCCACGCGATCCAGGAGGCTCCGGGAGTTGGGGTGTGCATTGCCAGAAGGTGCCGAGCCACCTTCACGGAGCATGGCTCGAGGTCCGGTGGGTAGGTCTGTCCGCCGAGATTTGTTGGGGTGGTTTGGAGAAGGTGACCGAGCAGAAGCTGGGCGTTTCTGACCAGAAGTGGATGAAGGGAGTGCTTGGGACAAAGCCTGCTGGTAAACGCCGGAGCGAGGCTGGGGTAATCGGCGTGCGGAGTCCGCAGAGATGTGGGGAGGGGCATCGCGCGGGGGTAGCTCGGATGTTGAAGCTTCTGGCTGTGGGGGTTCATCTACCTCTGCGGCACCTTTGGCTGCCTCCTGAAATAGCCAAGCGGTAAAACTGGGGTCTACGGAGCCGTCAACGTGGAAACTATCCTAACAGGAACAAGAGGCATACCATAGTCGGAGCCAATGACTGCAAGTCACGGATTGTCAGTCTGGTGAGAACGACGTAAAGCCTAAAAGAACGTACGATCTTCCAGTTCACTGGTAATTTGCGCTGCACCGTTTCAGTTAGCAAGGTTCAGTATGGTTCAGGAGAGCTGCTCACATTCCGTCTTATTATTAATAACCATGATAGTAATGTATTCTGCCATCACAGGGTCTGCAGAATATTGAGTCCAGAGGTCAAGGTGAATCGAGGCAAAGAAAAACTTACCAGCATCCGGACTATACCCTCGCTTCATAAGCTCATCCTGGATGAATTGCTGGGCAGAGAATGAGCCTCCAACGTAGCTCCAAGATACATTACAGCGTACCTGAAGCGCAGCAGCGCGCTCAGTGCCAATAGTTAGACCAAAAGGCATGTTTTCGTGGGTTTGACGTCGACGGCGACGAGCAAGAGGCTTTGAATCTCCGCTCCAACAATGACAAATACTTAAAAATATTCTATTGTTTACACCCCATGGCGTATAATTTTCAAGCCACACGTATCTTACAAGCATTAATGTGGTAGTGGTAACCTGGGTCGTTGCCATTCAGTTAACGACTCGACCCGCCGGGGGTTCGATTCCCCCTTAATGCAATCTCTATTTTTCAGCGCCTGGTAGTTAGTAAGCTTAAGTAATGGCGCTACGCCTGTCTTGCTTTTCTATACCCAAGGTCACAGCAACTGCTGGCGTTTGCGCGCCAACCCATATCATACAACACGAGCCCGTGGGATCCGAATCCCGGCGCCGCCACAGTGCCCACAGGAAAAGATGCGCGCAGTATCAGAGGCACAATGGTAATAGTGCTATGCGTCCCTGTCGACCATGTCGCATTCGAGTCAGAGCTATGCCAAATATGAAGCATGCATGTTATTGTCGTGGTGGCGACAAGTTTTCAATTTGCCCTCATTTGCAAGCTTAAGGCAATATGTGGGCGCCATGATATGAGCACTTCCGCATTGACGGGTTTTCAACATCTCACCAGCGGATGATGTTGACGGCATCGACGAGTGCTCAAAACATTGTATGCCGCAGATACCAGATAAGTTTTCAGCGTTTGGCGCCTTGCAAGATTTACAAATCTGAATCCTAGCGACGCGGCAGTCCATCGGTACCTCCTCGTTCGGGTAAGTGAAGAATCACAGCATCCACATCCGAAAGCTTGCGAATTGCGACCCACTCAAAATCTCAAGGCCACTATCAGCCTTGATCTTCCCTTATTAGTTCAATCCTTTGTACCGCAAGGCAAGGAGTGCAGCATGGCTCATGCTGATCTCCAGAATTCGATCAGTCACTGTGCTATAGATTATAGATGACGTGAGATGCTCAAATGTGGGTGGGGTCAGCTTCAGTGCTGGTCCAGCAGGTTACACAACACATACCACCCAATGGTCTGCCCACCACACCAGCCACACAAGGGTGTGGGAATTTGGATTGGTGGTACATAGCCAAGAGCAAAAGCCGGGAGGCGGAAGGATAAGTATATACAGCCACAGGCGTCCGACTTCGAGTCAGGGCTTTCGCGACAGGATCATCTGCTCAGATGAGTCCAGAGGACCTAGTCCAGCTGCTCCAGTATTTGCGGCAGATCCCAAACGGTAACTCTCAGACCAAGTAATCGCCGAGTTCCTGCAAATCGTTGTGGGTATACCATGTGGTAGCTGGATTAGAAACGTGCCGCATCAGCTGAAGTACCACAAGTTGCCCGGGCCCCTTGGGGGGATGTCAAGATCAGAACTTTTAGAAGTGTTCACTGAGTTGGAAGGAGGCTTGAAGTGGTTGGAAGTCCCTCACGTCGAAATCGGAATAGCGGTGGTGGGCGGCGGGCCTGACTCGGGAACTGTGATCTCATCATTATATTGACACCAAAACCAGAATCGAACTAGAATCGAACCACTTCTTGAATCCTTTTGCATTGTTTTGTTTTCGTAGTCTGCAGTGTGGTCTCGTCTCCAGAGACGCACGTAAGTACCATATGTACAAGTGGATTGAAAGGAGCGGATTGGTGGGTGGGAGAACCACATGAGAGGATGCAAGCAGAAAGGGAATAGATGATTATGGTCGATATACATGGTGGTACAGCCCCAAGAAATAATATGATGCGTGGTTTGAGAACGATGCTAGTGGCTGGGTGGCGGAGCGGTGGCGGAGCGTTGAAGCGATAATGTCCATGTGTGAATATTGCGGCAGTTGATACATTGATGGTGGGTATCGATTGTGGTTTTGGATCGAGCGGAAGTGCAGGAGAAGAAACAAAGAAGACAATAAAAAAGGAAAGGCCAGATACAGACGCTACCAGCTCGACGGTATGGCCGTGGCAAACATTTCTGCTTTTAGTGGATGGACTTCGGGCATATCCCTCGAAAACGAGAACATTGGCGTAGAGTCGTACCCGCGAACACGTGCGTTGTAATCTTCGCCACCAACTGGCGTCGCCGGCGAAGCGGAGGAGGCTGGTGAAGTAGAATTCGAGTAACTCGGAGACGGTGTTTCCGGAGTACGAGGGGAATTCCATGATGGGGCCGATCTCGGGGATCCCCCAGGCGATGTCTGCTGGCGTTGGCTGCCGAAGTTGGGGATAGCGCTCGTGGTGTCGTTGGGTTCTGGAACGGGAGTCGACGTGGTGGAGCCGGCTGCACGCGCAGCGCGCCTTGAAACCATACTTAGGGGATAGGAGGGGTAAGGGCCAGTGGGTAAACGGAAGTCTTCTCGTAATCTCGCCTCGAAGGTGGCCAAGATCTCGTTATCGACCGAAAGTTCCCACTCCAAGTAGCTACACATCTCCCGCTCCATCTGGTTGATCTCCCGCAGGGAGAACATCGCCTGAGCCACGATTGCCCACGATTTGTTCGAGTAGGTGTCGTCGCAAATCACTTTGGAGGCGATCATGAAGGCAGAGATGAAAAGCCGGTGCCCGGAAGAACCCCTCGCCGTCGGAAAGCGCGCCTTTAACCGTTGTAGAAGGATAAGGGCTGCAAAGGTACATGATGGATGTAACTTGGTCCGATGTAGGCCATACGCTATGAAATTCGGCAGTGTCGATTGGGGCTTCGCTGCTCCAGGTACGGTGCTAGGTGGCAGTTCGGGGCAGTCGAAGAGATGTGTTATGAAGCGAGCGGCAAGTTGAGCAACTTCCCCTTGGCCAAAGAGTGGATCATTCGAACGGGAGCCTGGCGCCTGGGGAGTGGTCTTGACGTGCCTGAGTTAAAAGTCGTCATATTAAACGCAGAAAACTCACAGTCGGTGGGACCGATTGGTAACGATTACGAGGTGCATTCGTCGATATTATCCGGGGATCGGGATGCTGAGATGAGGACATTTGTGTCGGTCGCGGAGGTTCGGAAGCCTGTAGGGAATTTTAGCGAAATTCAAGAAAGGACAGTGGGTTATATAGAATGAGTTGCGAATGACAAGGACTTGTTGAACGTGAAAGGAAGCTATGGCTACAGGAGCGCCTCGAGGCTGATGGACAACAAACAAGGCATCCTGAGCAGTGGGCGTTCCCATCAAAAAATATTTTGTCTGGCAAACGGGGTAAAGGTCGTTTGTGAAAGAAAGCCCTATAGTACCCAGTGGCTCCAGATAACAAAAAAAAATAGGGATCGAAAGACAACTCACGCAAGAAACAAGACCTAGTTAGAACTTCGAACAAGTGGTCGCCTGGAGACCAGAGTGATTACGGATAGAATGAATATTAGGATATGGAGGGAGAGTCCCACAGAGAGAGGATGCTCGAACGATCGTCTGGAAGGGATGAAGTATGGTGCCAGTGGGTTTATATATGGCTTCTACTTTTATAAGTAAGAGGGGTATACTATAAATGACAGGTAAATTTGTCAACTTCGGCACAGCCGCGGGTCGACACAGCAGGAGCAGGTTTGCCCGCGATCAAATGTCATATACATCACGTTGCAAAACCTCAGGTTCACATATATACTCCGTACCACTCGCCCAGGAGGACCAGCGCGACCTGGGCTGCCACCGCCCCCCGGTAATTAGCTCCGTCCGGTCGAGTTTCAACTGGAACTAGGACACCAACGGGGGCGTGTTAAGCCTCGATCCCTGTAAGTACAATGATCACTCGGTCTCTAACACTGGGGATGTTGTCGGTTACCCTCTCGACCTTACAAGCGGACTTTTGACCATCACTGAATCTTCTACTCGCTCCTATACCTTCCAATAGCCCACGTCGTCGAATTGAGGCTGGCAATGGCAAAATTTGCTTGGTTTACATGACATGATATTTCGTCCCGCATTTGACATTTGTCAAGTTATGTCGATCTGATACTCAAGTTGACTTCCAGTGCTATCGACGTCGAAAGCTTCTCATTCTCACCACATACTGGCCAATCGAGTGGATGCCACTGAGTGAGAGGTCAATCTGAGGGTCAATCTGAGGGTATTGTAAATAGGTGTCGTTACCTGTTTGGCGTCCACCTTGTTTGTCTGTCCATTGACACACCATTGACACACATCGGACCTGGTACCGATGAAAGATCTGATGAGCCTATCGACGACGTGCCTTCCCTCCTCTACCAGTGTACCACATGTACTGAAGTTGATCAGGCGGGCTTTGTGTGTCCACGGCTTTCCAGGTCGGTGGCGTCATGAACCGTCAACCTGTTCGGTAAGGCTTGGCAAGCTAGTCTCTCCTGGTCCCTGGACAGACGGGGCCATTGGCGAATGGATGAAGATCGGAATTATGATCTCTCCTTATTTTAGTGGCTCTTTGCCGAAAATCTTCAACATTTCAATCTCAACATTGAACAGGCATTATTGAATAACAACCTGAAGGCATTATTGAAATACCAAACTATGTTCTTTGGAGCAAGCACTAAGTAGGTACGTTGCTTTACCCCTGACTTACCTTCTCCTCGTGCCGCGCCGCGTTTAGTGGCGCCTTGTCAGCAAGCTTTGATTCCAAGGGCACGGGTTGGTGTGTTGTATCATTGAAAATGAATCTCTGGAGGGAACTGCACGCTTCTCAATGCCATATGGACCCTCATTCTCCGTCACAGGCGTCGGGATGAGGCAATTATTGTGGCGCTACCACTCAACATCAATCCTCATGGCCTCCGCGCGACTTCACAATCCCTCCGGTATACTCAGGCAGGAAAACAACAATAAAGCCAGCCTGGTGGCCAAATGATTCCGACCTTAGAACATTCCGAACACGCTTAACAAGATTCTGAACAGTCACTTCAAGAGTTCAATGCGAGTTTCGCCCATGTGGGGTTGGAACGACAACGGTGTTTTCTCCAACTGCTTCGACTCATGCCATCCATTCCTTTCTGGCGATGACCGCGAAGCTGTGTATCCTTCAAGATCAAACTTCCACTTTCAACAGCGCGTTATTCCAAAAAAACAAGGTATCACTTTACTCAGCATCGATGAAGCTCTTGTAAAATACAAAGGCATCAACATATTCCTCCCCTTGTCCGTCTCTTCGTTTAAGGCGGCCTGCGCGAGGGATCAACCCTGCTTTAATAAAGTTCAGCCCTTCCCAAAGCCTCAAGATAGCATCAGTATCAGAATCTCATGGCCATGAACCCCGCCGATAGCCAAAACTCACTTGATCGAAGCGATGTTGTTGACATAAACGAGGTTGAATACGCTCGCTTGGTACCCTAACTTTGGTGCATACTCCACATACGATTTAGCGAGGACGTGGCCGTAACCTTTGCCACGATGCGAGGGCGGAACGACGAAGCCAGCGTTGCAAATCTGGGCAATAAAAGTCACTTTCTCATGCAACCACTGCATTCCGTAAGTTGTCTAAACTTCACAACTCACATGAGATGACCTTCCTGGGTAATTGGGCTTGATCTGCAAGTTGCAACGGATTGGGAAGACTGGTGCTCAGGGGCAACCTTGAGGTTAAGGCGAGTAGCTCACATAATAGAACCCAGCAACACACTCCTCCCAGGGTCTCCCACCCCTTGCAGTGTCGAGGTCAAGATCGATTTCTCCTTCTTGACTGTCTAACCGTCCCGTCCCGCCGACGATTCCCACAACCACATCAGCTGAAAAGAAGTATCCCTCGAACGCCGGGCGGTCTACTTCCCCTTCCTGAGGGTAGGTAAATCCTCCGTCTACTTCCTTTGCAAACACAGCGCTGAGGTAATCGAGAAGACCCTCCAATTGTAGAGCTCCCCAAAGCGAGAGGTGGTGTGTGGTCACATAATGGCTTTGGTTTGAGGTGGATGAGGCTGGCCATATCTTGGTAGGAAGCTGTGGGCCCTCGGAGCGTTTTATTGGCCCATACGCCGACATGGCGAGTCTCCAGGAAATGAAATCAATGGCAGCACATGATGATCATGCAGGATCCATCCGATCTGATAAGATCATGCACTCTGGCGCTATGATTGGGTCTGGATTGCAGAGGCATTATTAGAGAGAAAAAAGCGTCAAAAAATGACGCTTCTTGGCTTCCGTTGTAGAGGTCACTTACCACTTGTCAACTATAAATAATGTTGCCCTAACAGCAATGTGGCGCACAACAAGCCAGCATAATATCAGCCTCGGTACCTTACTACTACTATCAGTTACCTATGATGAGAATCTCGTTCACAGAATGAGTTATTGGGGTAACAATGGCCTTCTGCTTATGTCCCCCAACCCTTGCTTCATCAATGATATCACTGGAGATGGCGAGGGGGTCCACACAGTTACAGGAGAATGACACCACGAGACGGAATAGATGGGAATTGGCCGCATCTTTCTACAACCATCTTCTACTCAGTGGACTAATCCCTGATGTCTTCTCAGGGAGGTGCCGCTGCTGGTGTGAGTAGATGTATAATTATACCCTCTACGGACAATTGCTGCCTGGCGGTGAAGGGCTGTGATATCAACACCAGCAATTGATAGGAATCACTACAGGAGATGTTTTTGCGGCCGTCCAGATCAAGTGCTTGAAGGCAGGGAAAACAGGGCCAGTACGGCTGGGCCGCGAAACATGGCTCAATGGATGGTTGAGAAATGGTGGTTCTGCGCAGATACAATATTCGAACCACAATAGGTTGCACCACGACATGCGAGTCACAAGTAGAAGTGTGGAATGCCATTGAACCTTCCCAGTCCGTGGTGTCATGTAGAGATATGTACAAGCTTCGAAATGACTCATCTATTGCTCACACGATTCAGCGAAATTAAATACATCTTCGTGCCCACGGTATTGGAGCACGGTATGGATCACCAGTGCGCGCATGCGTTGAGCATCGTCGGCCGAAGTCACCTACAACGGCCGTGAGAGCGACCCTGGTTCCAGAGTAAACCGCAAGGCTCAAGTCAAGCATGGATGTCATCGCCGTCGAATATGCAACCGGGGATCTACTGCGATCACTGCGGGCGTGTGTGGGAGGGATGACTGATGAACAATTAGTGAAGATCTCCCTGTGGTATAATACACACATTGCCCAATACACGCGCCATAAGCACACGGGTTTGATATGGCCGGTAGGAAAATCGTACTCACAAGTCTAATACCTCCACGAACGTCCAATTCTTAGAACTTCTCCACACCAAGCCTTCGTCGGTCCTCGTCGATGAGAAGCTTTATGCCGTTGCCTGTCCACCCGGGCTGGGCGGAGACAGTTGGAATATCTCCAAAGAAAACGTAACCAGGGATGTACCGGTCAACAAAACTGAATTAAAATGTCAATGCAAGCGTAGAACACACGTTAAAAACGCACGCCTTCACAGCCTCGTCGGACATCCCCCTTCCTCCGTTTGTAAATTTCATGTAAAGTTCTTGTTCCAGACGCCATCGGTAAACGATGGAATATTGGGAAGGGAATGTTCCAATAGGAGCAGGTTTCAGCTGAGAGATTGTCAATATCCGTCTCACCATGGAATAGTGGGCTCAAACCTGGACAAAGATACTGAAGTATGACCACATCTCAACATACTGTTTCAATACTTCGTTCACTCGCAGAACATCGTTTTTCACGATATCAGGAAGACTAAGCTTTGCAGATTCCTCGCGCCAGACACCATCCCACCGCTTCGAGAGCTCTTCCTCAGAGATAGGGAAGAATCCAACACACCAGCCTTCGAGGATGACAACATCGACAGGTGAATTTATCATGACCCCCGCAGGCAAGCGATCGCCTTCGCCGTTGAACAGACTCTTATCGAAGGATGGTAGCTCCACTCCTTGCGATTGGGATCGCAGTTTCCGCAGGACTTCCACGCCGAGTTTCACGTCGTGTGTCCCGGGTTGACCCCTTCCAGCCCAGAGAGGATTCAGAGGTGGTTCGGTTGCCAGAGCTACAAGGTCATCGTGGGGTAAATATAGGTCGTCGATGGATAAGAGAGCGACGCTAAGCGAATACGGCGGTCGGGAGAGTGTATCTCTGAGCTGCGCGGAGAGGTAGGACTTCCCAGAGCCTTGGGGCCCTTGGATCGCGACGAACAAAGGGGGACCGGGGTTAGGGTCAAGGTGCCCAACGATGTGGTCAATGACAGAGTCCATTGTGACGAGTGACCACGTCACGGTCCACCCCCCAACCATGATGTCCTCCAGCGATGCATTCAACTCCGGTGTGGACGCTTCCCCAGGCCAGAATATCTCGGCTCAGTACTCTAAGCTTCAACGCCAGTACCAACAGGTTCTTGACCGATGGACGCCCCATGTTCTCCAGCGTTGGCTCTCAACCGCCGGTCTCCTCGTTGTATTTTTCTTGAGGATTGTCCTAGCTCAAGGCGTGAGTAACTTCGACATTTCGACCTCGCTATCATCTAACTCTCTTTCAGTGGTACATAGGTCAGCTTCCTTGATCGTTAAATGTCGTGGGTATTGACCTGTTTCCGTTTCTAACATCTCCGCAGTCTGTTGTACGTGGACATACTTTCTCTTCCACTTTTTTCTTTTCTTATCTCACTCGCTCTCAACACCAGACGCGCACGCCATCTACCTCCTCAACCTTCTATTAGCCTTCCTTCAGCCCAAATTCGACCCCTCACTAGAAAATGACCTTATCGCGGATGAAATTGAGGAGGGCGGCGAGGCAACAAGCCCCCTTCCCAGCCAACGCGACGACGAATTCCGTCCTTTCGTCCGCCGCCTGCCTGAATGGCAATTTTGGTGAGGTCGTCGTGATAATTTATCTGTGCACCGCTAAACTTTCCAAAGGCTTTCCTCCACGCGTGCGACTCTCATCGCCTTATTCTGCACGCTCTCCGAGATCTTCGATGTTCCCGTGTACTGGCCGATTCTCGTCATCTACTTCTTTGTCCTCTTCGCTCTGACCATGCGGAGACAAATTCAGTCAGTCCACTATTGCACTATTTACCCCTCCACCCTCCGCTCATTTGACTCCAACCAGACACATGATCAAGTACAAATACATTCCGTTTGACATTGGGCGCAAGACGCGGTATGGCTCGAAGTGATGATCCATTCTTCTCGTCTCTGGGAAAAGCCTAGACTGGCTCGAGCTAGTTGTTGTAGGGCTTGGTTGTTATCGGTTGGAGGCACGTCAAGAACATATTCTACACTATACCCGTAATGCCAATTTATTTGTAGAGGGTTTAAATCCGTGGTAGCTTGTTCGACCTGAAAACCACTATCAAACCCTCAGTTGTGTCCACTTGTAAAATCTACGAGATGCGGGTGTTCGACCTCTCATTGTTCCAGCTGTTCTTCTGCTACTTAACGTTTGAAAATACCCACACATTCATAGGGCCTATAGTGCTACGGCGCTTGCAGCTGAGCCCACGGCGGCAGGACGCGACGTGCCCAAAGGCCAACGGAGGCCCACACACCAACACCGGCGATGACCAACAGTAGCCGCCTACACCATCGGTCCACGTGGTATGCATCTGCCAGTCGCCAGCGATATGTCAGATACTACTGTTTAGAGGTAGAAGGGAATATACACTGGCAGGTGCTCCTTTGCACGGGCTTTACTCGAGGAGGTTTAACCCCAGATGGCCCGCCACAATCCGCGGCAGCGGCATATCAGGGTATCCCAAGGTGCTGTGTCATTTTTCGTCGATAACGTGGCGCACTCTGAGTGCTCGATTCGGACTAGCATTATTATGCGTCATCCACGTAGCGCTGATATCACACTCTTGTCACCTTGTCATTCATAAACCAATCGATCTTCCACCATGTCAAACCCCGTTCAATGGTGGTGCCTATGATAACGTCGATGGTAACGTTCAAGTCGCGTATGTAAATCATGAGCCTTACTCGTTCCTTTTGTCTTCAAATCCCCGCATGCCATGATACGTACCCCGCGCCGAATAACACGTCCTAGAACTCAATCAGCAGCTACGCATTTGCACCATCTCTTTTCCAGCTATTTGGCCTAATGGGTCAATCCCACTCAGCCGAAGTGACCATTGCAATACAGACCAGTCATACATCATAACAGTGGACAAATTTAAAGAATCTACAATGAAAAAAAAATCACGAGCCATATCTACCAAGCATCGTTGTACCAATCGACAAGGTCGCTCCCAGTCACTACCTGTCCTCCGAGTCGATTCTCAAAATTCATACTGTCATAGCCAGTTGGCGCCAAGTTTGCAGAGAACCCCCGGAATATGCCATTGCCGAACCGTGCCTTGTTCCATACGTCGCTGATCTGGTCGTTTCTGCGTATGATTGACGTATAAAATGTAGCTTTCAGCATGAGTGAGAGACAAACTTACCCAGGACTCAATCCGTCAATCTTGATGTGATTGAGTAAGAAGGAAGTTCAGCATGATCATAAGTATACGCACCTGTCTTCCCCCGTATCTCGCTGCCGCGCCATTCAGCCAGCCCACGAAGTAACGGATGTTCTCTGCATGAATCAAGTTAGACGATGTGCTCGTTGCAATAATTTATTACATACGCTTTGTCTTCACTGACCCCAAGAACTGGAAGTGTTTTCCATACCCTCCAAGCCCATTCAGGCGGTCTTCTTGCCTTCTCCACAGCTCACGGGTATTGGGAATGTGCGCTTTGCCGGCCCACACTTTGGTAAGCGCAACGCCGATGTACTCCGCGTAAGTGAATGACTGCATGCCGACGTTCACTAAAAAAAAACACCATCGATGAGGAACAGGCAAGAAATACCAAAACCACGGACGCACCATTGACGAATCCGAGCGTCGGCTCCTCAATATAGAATACATCGAGGTACAAGGCACGCAGGTGCGTCCCATCTGTCACGATGGGACGTGGGTGCTCACTTTCCGAGTCATTGTCGTGCTTGACGGACGAATTGTGGTATTGTGGCAGGAATGGGAAGGTGTAGCGGAAGCCCGTAGCAAATATTACTGCATCGAGGCCGGTGATGACCTATGTGAAGATGAGAATCGCGGAGGAGACAACGTGCAGACAACGCGGCGGCTGCAGAAAATGACTTACAGTCCCATTCGACAGTTCCACTTGACTGGTGTCGATAGTCCGTCCAGGGGGGAGGAAACGTGTGATCTCGGGTACTCTGGTGACATTTGCAGGGAGCCGACGAAGGAAAACGTCGAGAACGAAATGTGGTTTCGTCGCTAGTGTGAACATAAGCCAGGTGTCTTGGTATAGACATTGAATTAAGCATACCGTTATCTGGCTGGGGAGAAGAGAATATGTCAATGAGAAGTGCAGTTTTTCTGTAGGAGGGACTGGAAACTCACCCTAATAGATTGGTAGGCCTTGGTGACGTGAGGGCTCAAATCGCGTGCAATCTCCGCCCCGCTCGTCTACAGTCAACATCAGATTTGCTCCCCAAAATTGATTCTTATTCTTAGTACCCGAAGGGGTACGTCAGGAAGGCAGAGTATACTTACCGCGGCACCCACGACGAGTACAGTCTTGTTGGCATAAGGCTCGGGCCGGCGGTACGCACGTGAGTGTTTGATATGACCAGGGAAGCGTTCCGCCCATTCGTTCAAGCCAGGAATGTTCGGAATGTTGGGTGCATTGTACCTTCCCGTGGCGACAACGACTGCATCAAAGTCCTGTTGATACGCAGTGCAGAGCTTGAATAGATTGAAAGAAAAAAAATGGGCTTAGAAGACACGAACCTCAGTCCTCCAGGTTGCCTTGGATGAGTGGGCCCCTGTCTGCTCAACGGTTTTGAGAGTGAGGGTCCAGCCTGCTTCAACGCCGCGTGCGTCATAACGCTTCTCAACGAGTTCAACACGTGTGTTATACGCGACACGAGGGTTGTTGTCGTTGCTGTTGGCACCGTGGTATGACGCAAACGCGCGAATGTATTGCCCCAACTTGGCATGTGGGAGCTCTATAGCAGGAAAGCTTGATCAGAAAGAGGGCAGCAAGGAAATAGAAGGGCGAGAAGCATACCCCAGGATGTTCCTTTGGGCCAGGGAAGCTCAGTAATCTAGTGGCAGGACGAAGACGGTCAATTGAAATCTACAAAATCATTGAACTCCATAGCACACCTGTTGAACGGGCTACAATACAGATCACATCAAGTTTAAATTATGAATGACAGACAATATGGGACGCACAGCCGGAGCATTCGAACGCAACGTGTTCCAGATCGGTTTCGGTGCTCTGTGTCTCCGAAGCAATTCGTCGGAGCTCTTGCCATGATACACCTCTTTGTAGGGGAGCTTCACATCCTTGGGTGGCAGCGATGGCTCATAGTCGCCGACAGATATGTCTGCATTTGGAACAGGTGCTATGTCAGGCAGCTCGTCTGAGTAGTGCCAGTTTCCCCCGGGACCATTATCGCGCTCGAACAGATGGACGTCGTAACCGGCCCGCACGAATTCGCGGTAGTTGATTAGACCACTGTAGACATGCAATATGAGAGGCGACTACAGTAGTCAAAAGAGTATAGACGAGCCCAGGTCCAGCACCGATTATGGCCACCTTATGGATAGGCCATTTGAAGGTGTAGTATTCCTCGCCACTATCGATGTGTTGGTTGTGAGACGCGAAGAGTGGTACTTGAGAGGCTGATACTATGGCAGCAGCACTGACCGCCGTCAGCAGTACAGTTTGGAAGTACATGACGGCTAGAACGTCGTTGTTGGGAGGATAAAGATCCCGCCTCAAAACATACGGCGGGTTCAGCTGATAGCGTCACAATATTTCGCGCACTTTCGGTTGCAGATGACGCGAGGGGCCGAGGGCTTATTATAGAACATGTGGCCGAATTATGATTCTGAACGCCCGCCATTTGTGTGGAGCTCACCTGATCATCGAGGCCTTAAGGCTTAGGGCATCAGGCATCAGGGCGAACGGGGGATTCGTGGTAAACACAAGAAGAAAGTCCAGTTCGATCGCGCGGGAACTTCAGCGCCTTATGGAGGCTGCCGACTGGTGTATGCACATCTAATCGCCCGGGCGAGAACCCTCTGCGTTACCCTCGACGCCTTTTCGACGTTGAGTGAGAAGCACCTTGACGCTCTGTATCGCGTTTTCGCGGGCTTTGATCAGACGTTTCCCTTTGTCTAGGTTCAGTCCAGAATAGTCCTTCGGGAGATAGCTAGTCCCAAGGGATGAAGACTCTGTTCCACTGTATTCGGCGCGTAGTCCAGCCAAAACCGCGTCGAGCGTAGTCAAAGTTGATAAACACTCGCGAAGCTCATCGGTCCGCTTGAACTCGAGGCAGACATCCGCCGCACACGTCTCGATATGAGAAAATCGCGCTGGGCCGAGCATTGTCCCTCCATACCTGCCGTTCCCAAGCGTAAGAAATACCCCAGTTCTGACAGGAGACACTTACCATCGACTGACAATGACCACTGCATCGATGATCGCATGTGTCTGCATGACCTTCAAGACCTTCTCACCAGCCCACTTCTCCCCGTCATCATGGCTGCCGACGATGAGCTCGAAGTCATCCGGTCCCCCCAATCCCGTCCGGCCGTGTTTCAGTACCATGCATCTCCAAGCAGCGATTTCGTGCGACGCAGGTTTGTTATGGTGGACGACGTCCCGCAAGTGGTTGATCCTGACTCGCGCTGCGCTTGCGGAGGTAGCGAGGTACAGATTCGCAACGAAAGTTGATCCTCGGTCATGAATTTCCTGCGACGTCGCGAGTGGCTCTTGAGGGGGACGCGAGGATGTTATATATCGATCCAGATTCGCGGTCCTTGGTTCTGGAGCTGATTCTTTTCTAGCAGGAGGCACCATGGAGTTCGCAGGCGATCATTGTACGGCCAGGCAGTCGTAAATGGTGAAAACAAATTTGCGGTTATTTTCATACTCAGCGATCTCGAGACCGCGCAATCAGGCCGGGATTGAAGCAACAACGGCGCTACCATGAAGATGCGTGCTCGGGCACCCTCTAAGTGCGTGGACGACGGCAGAATCTGGCCGACTTATGAATTCATGAGGTTCTCTTCTTCGTCCCCTTTCTTCCCTACAGAATGAATTTACATAGTCCTTTCGCTACCTAGACCAGAGTAGATTCTTTCAATGTTGAATAGGAGAATCATAGTTACGATTACCGCACATCCTGGAGCAAGCAATTGCTTACCGCACATCCTGGAGCAAAAGGAATTGCTAAGTGCTTCCTGCCACCAGTGCCAGTGGTCCGTTCCATTCCAAGAGAAGCTTACCTAACGGCACGTGTATTACGTTTCACATCAATGCGATGGCATTGGTTGTCTCTTGTGTCTTGCCGCAAAATGGCTTCGCCATTCGAATTTTCGGGGCACTCTAGCGCTTCCCACTTCTCCCTCAGGCCCTCCATGAAGCCGTCCAAGGCTCCAATCCACAATCCATACGACAAGTTCACGCAGCCGGAATTTGACGCGTGGATAGGTGGCATAACGGACGCACTTAAGCGCGCCTTAGGCCAGGAGGATGAGTATGCAACCCCAGCATCCAACTTGCCGGAGGATGTGGATATCTATGAGGAAGAGGACGCGGACGAGGTTGAGCGGCTTGTCGAGGAAAACGAGAGCTCGGACGAAGAGGTGAATGATTCTTTTGCAGAATTCAGGGCGCGACGCGTTGGAAAAGGAAAGGCACGCGACCCGAGGGAGGGGCCTGGTTTTGGGAAAGGTGACGAAAATGAACCGATTGTTATTGGGTCAGACTCGGAGGAGGAAGAGGAGGAGGAAGTAGTTTTGCGCAAAGGAGTGGAAGGTCAAGAGAATGAAGGGGATGAGGAGGGCTCAGAGGAGTGGGACGAAGGAGAGCAGAGCGAAAAGGATGAAGAAACGGACGTCCAATCCTGGGAAAGGGGGGAAAGTTCTTCTCAGGCGCGGGTACGCCACGAAAAGCTGCAGGAGGAGGAGGAGGAGGAGGAGTATGAGTATGATGAAGAAGAACTCTCGGACGATTCTGGAGAGCGCGAATACGAGACCCAAGCTCCGAGGCAAGCATCTTCACCGGTGTTGGTCCTATCATCGGACGAGGAACAACGGGAGGGGGAAGATGGTGCTCCTCGCTTTTACGAACTGGACAATGAATCGGACGAGGAGTTCTCTGACGAAGAGACATCGACATCCATGCTGGTTGCACCTCCCGTTTTGACAGTCTCACAACCTCCCCGTTACCGCGCCAAAGGAGTACTCCGCCATCAAGCCTCCTCTCCTGTTCCCGAGGAAGTTGACGAGATTGAAGAAGATGGAGATGATGACGTTCAGCCTTTAGGCACCGATACTTGTTAGCACCGTCTCCTCAATCATAGGAAATACTGCTTATTCTTGTTCCTTAGCGTTTCCTCCCCATCACGTTGAGGCCAGTGCCGATGCCTTCGAAATCCGCGACCCGTGGTCTGGCCCCAGGATCTTCGCGGAAGATTACTACTCGGGCGGCGAAATTCGCGCTAGGCCTGGAGAGTTGGTCGCCGATCACCTTGGCCCGAGTGATGAAGGTAACACGCCGAGAGGCGGTGTTCGGGATCCTGAGGACGAAGGCATCCTTGAAGTTGATGGCTTTGACGAAGGAGATCCCGAAGAAGTGCAGCCTTTGGAAGAGGACACATGTGCGTTCCCAATATATAGGTCTTTGCCTCGTCTCATATTTAATTGTGATTTGCAGCTTTCCCTCCATCTGTCGCAATCAAAGACTCGCTTCCCACCTCCTCAGATTATTCTATTGACATTCCGGACCAGTGGGAAGGGCCTCGAACATACGCTGAAGATTACTACGCCGGTGGTACCGTGCGTCCTTCCCAGGATGGGTTGCCGAACCCCCACCACTTGGGAGCAAATGACGAAGGCAGGACACCAACTCCCAGCACGCCCGCTGTTGCCGAGCCCGAACACCTTCCAGACCCTGAAGTGATCAATGAGGTTCCTGAGGACGTAGTGCAGCCCCCAAACGAGGATATTCGTGCGTCACCCCACCGCTTGATTCTTTTTCCTGTTTCCATCAACTTTTGCGATGTAGCTTTTCGACCCGGCATCGTCCCGGAACGTCTGCCTGACACAGGTTCCTCTGTTGAACTTCCTGACCCTTGGGCAGCACCTTCGAAGTACGCTGAGCGTTTTTACGCTGGAGGCGACATTCGTCCAGGGTCGGACATGAATGCGGATCGCATTGATGCAGGCGATGATGGCAACTGCCCGATAATAATTGAATTGTTGGATGATGATGACAGGAGGGCGGACAAGGAGGTCAACGTCGACGCTGCCAATGCTTCAGTTGACGCTAGGCAAATCGAAGTGAAAGAACAAGAAACCATCGTCACCTCCAGGCCCATCCCACAAGCAGACGAGTTGGATTTCGGAATCTACGACGACATGGTAGTTGAGGAAGTCGAAGAGGGTTCAAACCCTGAAGGTCAGTTTCCACCCAGCTATGTAAAATACCTTATTGACACATCACAAAGTGGATCTATCCGGCGTCGACTGGAATTATGCCGCATTATTCAACGAGTTAGCACCAGCAACTGTGGAAGTGCTCACAGTCACGGAATGTACAACGCTCGAGGCCGAGTCACAGGAAGCTCCAGAACCTGCAATCAACGTGGACTCTGTCGAGAAATGCAAGTCTCACGTTTCTTTCATTCGCATCTTTTCCCTGATGCTTGTGTACCCCAGCTGCGCGATTCGTAGAGATTTCGAACAAACTAGTTGAAGAAATTGCGTCCTTTGTCGATGTGGACATTGTATCCGAGGGTGCTGCGGTGGATGTAGATGCTCCTTTGGATGCCCCTTCGAGTCAAACCCATTCGCGTGAGTTCGGTCTACCGACGACGCCATCCCGTTTACCTTCTCCTGCTGAAGATGTCGCGTCCATTGTCGATGTGGATATAGCATCCGAGTTTGCTGCGGTTGATGCAGAGGCTCCTCCCGATGCCCCTCCGAGTCAATCCCCTCTGCCGCCCACAGTCCAGCATCCGCGTCAGTACGGTCTACCGACGACACCATCCGAGCGTTTACCTTCTGTCACAGATGTCGCTACATTTGAAAATGGCGAAACCGCGATGGTAACAGCGACAACCGAGGTGAATAACCCTTCAGTGGAGAGCATCGAAGCAAGCGATGCAACTTCAGATACAGAGGGAGCCACGCAAAACGAGAGAGCATCTGAAATTGGTGCCAGTGGGGGAGTTGATTTCGATGCGGACGCTGTGCCAGAAGTTCCCACTGATGTCGAGGCTGAGGAAGGGGTGATTTTCACCCAGGAAACTGTTGTCGAAATGTCGATTCCTCAAGTGAGTGGTGCTTGCGGTCTACCGATGTCATAACTGACCCGCCATTTCAGGAGAATGCGACGCTTGTAGAGCTTCCTGAGAAAGAATCGGCCGTGACGAGCAACGAGACTGATCTGAATAGCGGTGAAATGGTTTTCTCACGCGATGTGGATTTGAATGCCTTCCTCGACCAGCCGGTAGAAGTCGATAGATCGGCGGCTTCTTTCAGCAGAGACGCTTCCCCAGAGGGTGTACCAATGCCGATCTGCGCTGATCCTACCGTCCCGGACCCGACAAGCCGACAACGCACCCCGGCTGCCTTTTCATCGTCCCTCAGTTCAGCAAGCAGTCCCTCTTCCTTCACTCTGCCACCTGTCGAATCGCGGTTGAAGTCTTCTTTGGTATCTGAGGCCAGTTTCAATGGGCTTTTCACCCCGGTCTCGGCCGCGGAGTTGGGGCCTGCTTCCCCTGCAACTGAAAATGCACTGCTGGGGGCGACAGAACAGGACGTTCGCTCAGACCCCGTTGTCGATGAGGATTCATCTTCACCAGTGGTTTCCCAACCAGATATACCCACGAAATATCGTGCGCCCATTCCTTATGCATCGCCAACCCAGGGATCTGGGTCTATTCCACCCTCCATAAATCAGACCCAGCAACCTGAATCAGAACCCTTGTCACCGACCAGGAAACCTTCATTACCTCCCACTGAGCCATCTCGTCCAGACTCAATGAAAGTCGCTATGCCTAAGACTACTGATCATGTTCTTCTGGCAGACCCATATCCAGCGAATCTATCGACGCCCGACAGCTTGACCTACGTGGTGACACAATCCACATCATGGGATGGTCTTGCACCGCAAACGAATCCGAACTCGGTCTTCTTTACCGCAGAGAAAGATACAGGTTGGGTGGACCACCCAACCGCGTTTACAGACCAGGACAACGTCGAGCACATGAAACTTCGGTCTTCCTCTGTACAGCACAATGTGCATGACGAATTATCTGAGGGTATGGAGTCTGGTGGACTCGAGGAAGCTTCTATCGTGACAACCTCCCACGGCGAAGGTAATTTCATACGGGAAGACCTTCATGACGCCGATGCGGATGGCGACCTTGACCCAGACTTTGTAGAGAATGCGGGCAAAGCACGCGAGCCTACGCCTGTCCCTCCTGTTGCGCCCCGTCAGGTCAGGAAGAACACTGGGAAGAACACTGGGAAGAACACTGGGAAGAACACTGGGAAGATCCCGGAAACCAGCGGCCATGTGACAACGCTGACGGAGGTTGCAGACAAGGACAAGGCTAAGCAGAGCCCGCCGAAACAAATTAGGTGTGACAATATTTGATGTATACTTGCCAGCTTTTCTGATTCATTACCAGTCCACGTCCCTCTGCTATTCCTGACAGGACGAGCAGCGCTGCCTTTAAACCTGCAACCCCATTTACCAACCGGCTGGAGTCGGATGACGAGCGTCTTTCTAGTGAACTTCCTTCTATCCTCATCATCAAGAAATCAGCTCCAAGCAAACCGAAAGACGTCTCCGATCTCGAAGAGCTTACTGACTTGGAGGAGACCCCGCCGAAACTAAAGCCCGCTCGTCCCACGAAACGGAAGCGTAGTTCATCAGTCGCGGCCGTTTCCCCCTCAACTCGAAGCTCATCGCACAAACTCCCCGAAAAGAAAAAGGCGCCTTTACGAGCTTCCACCAAACTTCCAAAGGGTTCTGAAACTAAGCGGGCGAGTAGCAAATCGTCTTTGGGTAAGGATAAAGGGAAGGGCAAGGAAGTCCGTGCGTTACCGGCGTCTAGAGGCTCTTTCGACAAGAGGTCTACCTCCAGCAGATCGAGTTCCGACATGGGCTCAGCTTTGAGAGCGCTCCACCCCGGCAGCAGAAATACCTCCCGCGCATCGTCTATTGTCTCAACTGCTCCCGGTGACTATTTATCGGGCACTGTTCATGCTTCACCAACCTTGAGCAAAGGCAGCTCCTCCCGACAACAGGTCCCACTTCCGCCTCCACCTCCACCGCTTCTCCATAGACACTCCAATGCGCTACCTCATCATCATCATCACCGTCCACCACCACCACCTCCGCCACTAGTCCAGCACGCTCGTCATACGACCAGTCAGACCGCTTTGTCGTCGTCTCGCGCGGTTGATGTTTCGCCCACTGAGTCAGCTACCAGCAAACCAAGCACCTCATCACACGCATCCTCACAACGCACACCAGCATATTCCAGCTCACCTGTGACTCGATCCAACTGTCGCTATCACAAAATCGGCATTCCTCGAGAGGAGGATGGGCCTAACGTCTTTTTTTTGGTGCCCGGGTGTTCCCTTGGGGATAAAGAACTTATGGACCAAGAAAACATCGTGGACCTCGGCGATCCCTTGCCCGAAGATGGCAATAATATGACCTCTAAAATCGACGCATACCAATTTGATCAATACCTTATTGGCGTGTTGCGGCTACTTGTTGGGATCGATATGCTGCGCGAACAGGAGATCTATTATGTGCCTCAGTCCGGCCTTAACGAGGTACCATTGAGGGCTTTCGCGTCCATCAGCGCCTCCCCCCGTCGCAATCCAGGGACTTCAGCGATTTCACCCCCAGTGTCAAAGGCTCCCGTGCCTAACGCAGGATCCGCCTCCACATCTGCTTCCGCCGCCATGCCTGCCAGGCGCATGGAAAAGACTGCCTCTTCTTCTATTCTATCGTTCAGTGAGAGCGAACTCACGGACTCGGAGGACAGCCCCAAAGCCAAGCGCCATAGGCCGTCGCCAGTTGAGACCAATGGTGCCATGGGACCGCCGGATTCAGAATCTATCCCGAAAAACGCAAATGCCAGGCGCATCATGCATCTCGGTCGTGATGCTGCTGGATACAAGCCAGATGTAGAGGAGGATTCGCACAGTGAGGATGCGCAGCCTGAACCACTGTTCCATCGTCGTAAGAAGGGTTCTAAGGGCATCAAACGCAGTCGTACCTCTGACGTGGTTCGGGATTCTGATGGGGATGGTCACAAGCTGAAGAGGCGGAGGACACTTCCTGAACGATATAGGGTGACATAGGTCCATACCAAGAGGTCTTGATATTTACAGTACTGAGCCTGGTCGTAATTTTTTTTTTGTGATGCCATACATACATGCTTGGACATGTAAGCTTGAAATGAAATAACCGGGTCACTCTTCTCACTCAGCCAGTCGAGGCCCGAGGCCTTTTTATACATATACGAGCTTATGGTCCATGCCTCCAGCCCGGTGTCTCCAGCTCGTTACATATATGTAGAGTAAATTGTCTGGGCATATAATAGACGAGATAGCAAAAACGTCAAAGCACATTCGAATTTCGAGGGCACTATATTTTACCTATATTTTACCAGACCTCCGCTTCTTCGGTCTTTCCTCCTCATCTTCCTCCAGGTCTCCATTATCTGACTCGCTGATTTGTCTTTTCTTTGAACTTGTTACGGCCTTGTGCTTTATCTTGCCAACCTTGGCCTTCCTTTTTGCTTCTTCTTCCGCGTCATCGTCGTCAGAACCGAAGGTGTCATCGACCACTTTCTTCTTTGGCTGTGGCTTTGCTTGCGCCGTTTTGGCTTGAATCTCCTCCTTACGATTCTCCTCTCCAGCGTCGGCTTTGATGTCGTCGTCGTCAGAAACAAAGGGGTCGTCGGCGACCTTCTTCTTGAGCTTAGGCTTCACCTTGCCCGTTGCTGTCAGTACCAGTGCAGCTTCGTCATTCGTGCCACTTTTGGGCTTATCTGACGCAGCAGGTTTGTTGGACGCCAGCTCGGCGAAGAACGCATCTTTGAGTTTCTGGTGGTATGGTGACGTGAGTAGATACACAGGCGAATAGGGTGCTTGTTTCCCCGACCTTGGACTCCTTGTCATCCATAAGCGCTGAGTTCTTCCACGTCTGAAGGAGCGTAAGTCACAGGCTTGAATAAACCGAAAGGGTAGAGATGACCGTTGACGGAATACCACTGGCATGCTTACTGTCAATTCCTGGTGCAGACGATAATCTGTTTACCCAAGGAGCGGTAGGCTATCGCTAGGAGTCAACGCACCTAGGGAGGTATACAGATTAGACTTCACGCCGCTCAAACTGACACCGTGGTTTCGCAGTAGTATTTTCATGACCTTCAAAACATTAGGTCTCGGGAAACTGCCAAAAGCAAGGAAACGATTACCTCTGTGACTTCATCCTTGTCATATACATTCGGCACATATACACAAATGACATGCTGATAGTTTGGATTGTCCTCCGCCGGGGATGTCGCCACCTTAGTCAGATGCGCCGAAGTCAAGGCAAGGGGACCCGATGCGAGTGAAGCTGTGAGAGACATACATTGGAAACAGTTAGTGTGGCCATAATTTGAATGACGCACTGGCTAGATTCGTCCAAATTGTATCCACTTTTTCAGGGGAGGCGAAAATCAACCTGTCGTTCGATTCATTAGTTTCGACACGCAGTGCCAAAAAGTGTCTGATGAACCATTTCCCAGAAACATAACCGTGTCGAATTGCTATCTCTTTGAGACTCTCGGTAGCCTCTGCTTGAACCTGCGAGGAATTGAGTGTTTCAGGGTCGCAGAGCAAGTTTCCCCTTGGAAGACCTACGTGTTCACGCAGTTCCTTCTTGCTTTTCGCGCCCGTTTTCTTGTGGGAGCGCACTGGTATCGAAGCATCATTCTGGCGGTCCTGAATGAGCAAATAGCTTGCCAAACGGCGTTGTGCGACGTACCTTTATAGCCTCCACTTTCTCTGTTACCTCTTCCACTGTGTTTCGTGTAATGGCAAGGATTCAAGGAGAGTCTGAAAGAGCCATACATAGTTTTGCAGCTTCCTCTACAGCTTCCTCTACGTTCGTGTCCTTCGATTTTGGGTTAGAACCCCTGACCCAGATCCACTGCGGAACTGCGTCAGCTCTTGTTGTCTAAAACTACAAATTGTGTAAGGGATGCACTGGTTTCTTTCCGTCATTTTGAACCATTGACGGCTTGTACTGCGAATAATTATTATGTATAAAGTTCCAAGACATCCAAACTCATGAATTGAGTACCTTGGTCAGAAAGTCCTGAAGTGGAAGGTCGGATTCTGCGCTCCATGAGTATGTGCATTCATTTGGAATGGTGTCGTCGTTTCTTGACATAGCTCAGAAGCAAAGTAGTGCGCCAGGGAAGGGGACGTGGTTCGTTGCCAAAAAACGCGTGCGAGTTATTGACGTGTTGTTTGGACTTTATGAGGATCAAAATGATATTTGTACATACTAGTACTACTGCTAGGGTTGGTAACAGCGAAATGCTACATGAGAGAAGTGATAAAGTTCCACTTGAAACGATAATACTTTTGAGCATCTGCGCCAAAGCTAATATTTTCGGTGAATGTAGATGACGCGACATGGGATGAGTGGGAGGGAGGATGACATGCGTTGGCGTGAAAATTGCGCGTACAAGAGGGCGCAAATTTATGATGGAGCGCCCTGATCCGGCAAACGTTCGATGGCGTATCGCCTCTTGACTATGTACATGAGGGGGACACCAGGAACCTGACGGATTCGACGGCGAAGCTCTCGATCACAGGTGGCCACGATGTAACACTTGTGGGCCGTCACGCGTTGCACCAGGCAGTCATCGGCGTAGGTCCCAGTGTGTGAGCAATGTAGCCTTTCGAATCGAGGATCCCGCGCAACCCTAAATTCACGGAAAATGTGTGAGCGACGGCAAAAAAGTGGTCAGGTGAATGAAAGACGACACACCGAAGCGCAACGCGGTATCGGTGTCCCAGCTTCTCCAGCTCAGCCATCACGCAGTCAGTGACACATGGGATACCTGGAACAGCCATGAAACGTTGGATCAACGGTGCGGCGCACAAGGATAGAACAGACCCACACTTGGCGTACAGGCAGTCCATCATGCCACTGACAAGCTCCAATTTGTTCTGTAGGCTGAAATTGATGAAATTGGTATCGATGAGAACCCGGTATGGCGGTACAAGCGCGGTGTTATGAGCAAAAAACAGCGATGATGCTACTTGGGGACTGGAAGACATAAGCTGACATGAGCTGATTGCATGCAGATTATGGCTGAGGACATACATTCGGCGCACAAGTTTCTCCTTCTCCTCCTCCTCCTTCTTTTTCTGTTTGAGCTGGTTCTCCTTTCTACCTTGGATAGTAAGCTTGGTGTGGTTTACATTGGAGTTGGATCAAACTTACAGACGGATGTCATTAGGATTCAGCATGCGCTTGACAGTCGCAAACTTTCTTGTCTTCTTAGCTTTTCCCTATTCGACGCTAAGATGCTAGCTAGCACTTTCAGGTCGCAGTATTGGTGCTCACCATGGTCGCCCGAGAATGATTGGGCTTCGCTCGATGAGTTCCAACTTGTGAAAAATCACTTGTTTGTACCTGTTACTTATTATGTAGCGATGTCGGCCTACAAGGCACGGAAGGCAACCACGACGCCACAATATTTCTAGCACCACTCTTACTCGCTCTGATCTTTGCGTGCCTTTGCTCGTTTGGTGCTGTATGTGTTTTGTATTTTTATAGGCTATAAATTTCGTAGCCGCCCTCTCATCAGCGCCAGAATATTTTTCCGGATAACTTAAGTTCACAAGGAAGTACTTTGGGTCGGCACATCTGTCACAGTCCCGACACCGGTCGACTTGCATACCTTTACCACGGATTATAAGCTCACATCGCATCTTGGCAATTTTTTTTTAGATTTCATTCGCCATGGCCGCGAAACTTAGAAGTTGGTGGTACGAGACCGCGAGAAGAAGACATATCAGGTAGAGAACTGGGGGGGTCAAGGCTCAAAGGAAGGATTTTGATGAGTTTTTGAGTCATGATAGTACTCTTTAATCGCCGAAATCGATAGCGCAGTTAATGCACATCGACTGATCAATAAATACTTGAACGGGAATGCTTGATGGCATCGGTCCACGAACTGTGCCGCCCTCAGGTGACGAAGGATAATAGCCGACGCCAATACTTACTTGCAACTTCGCCCACAGACCCACGGAAACAAACAAAGGTGACTCGAGGAACTGTCTGAGTCATCGGAGGGTCAAGGCATCACTGCAAGGGGCAGTGTCAACACAATTAATGGCAGAGGGAGATCACACAGCATGCAGTTATATAAAACTGCGGGTTTGGCGGAGACAGGTGAGCTAATGATAATCCAACGTCGCGGAGCAAAATGTTCGTGAGGATAAAGCTGAACAACCAGATGGCAAAAAGCTGCAGATTCGAGTATTCTGCGCAATATATATTACTTATGCCGATCTTCATGAACTACTTGGGTGCTTAGATGCCGCCAAGCCAATGATAAGCAAGGGGCAGTGATGATATTTGAATCATGATGAAACTCATCACCGAATATAGGAATCAGAATTTCTTCTGTATTCAATGGGTATCCACAACTGCGTTATGATAGGGCACACGTTTCATCCGCCTGAGAACCGTGTTTGGCCAAACAGTATCCTCACCAGGCTGTGGCCTGCTGTGGCAACTTCAACGTATAAAAGTCCTTCAAGAGTCAGGATGATTCTCCACTTTCACCCATCGCTCTATCCATGGCTATTACCAAACCCCGCGTCCTGACGCGTTCACCCTCCGTGCCTATACCTGACACGATACTCGACTCGGAGCTTCAATCAGCCAAAGTCACTGCCGTTGCATCTTCTGTACCTCAGGACGCCACCGTAGCTGCACATCTAACGCCGCTATTGGCCAACTTCATTCAGTCGCACAAAGAACTTGACAGCTATACAAGGTACGGTCTGCTTTGACTGTTCCTTTTAATCTGTTCTGACGGATATTAGATGTGGCCGACCTGTAGCTGTCGATGGGTATAATCTCTCTATCGCAGCTGTAGCAGCTGCCTCTAGATATCATGCGACTGTTGAACTTGACCAGTCCCCGGATGTCCAGGCGCGGATGAACAAGAGCCGCGATGTCATCACATCTAAAGTCCAGGCCGGTACCAGCGTATATGGCGTCTCGACTGGTTTCGGTGGGAGTGCAGATACTCGTACCGACAAACCTCTGCTGCTCGGAAATGCCCTCTTGCAACTTTTGCAGAGCGGTGTGGTGCCGTCTTCATCCAAGCCCCTCGAAGTACTGCCGCTTCTCGATCCCATCGCATCGACAACTATGCCTGAATCATGGGTTCGAGGTGCCATGCTGATCAGGATGAACTCTCTCATCCGCGGCCACTCTGGTGTGAGGATGGAACTCGTACAGAAGATGAAGGAGCTACTTGATGCCGACGTCACACCGGTTGTCCCTCTCAGGGGAAGCATATCAGCCTCAGGAGGTACGTCCCATCACTTTTATCATCCATCAACTTTCATAACGTCCATCTAGATCTTTCACCTCTGTCGTACATCGCGGGCACAGTGACAGGCAATCCGTCTATCCGCGTCTTTGATGGTCCTAGGGTTTTCGGCACTCGTCAAATTCGATCCTCGCAAGATGCACTTGTGGCACACAATATCGAGCCGCTTCCTCTAGCTTCTAAGGAGCACCTCGGAATCCTGAACGGCACTGCTTTCTCTGCCTCTGTCGCAGCGCTGGCTTTGAATGATTCGGTCCATCTTGCTCTCCTGGCACAAGTGTGCACGGCAATGGGCACAGAGGCCCTGTCAGGAACACGTGGATCGTTTGACCCCTTTATTCACGACGTTGCGAGGCCCCATCCTGGACAGATTGAATCCGCGAAACTCATATGGGATCTACTGGAGGGCAGCACCTTCGCCACCACCCACGAGGCAGAAGTTAACATTGGAGAAGACGGAGGTGTCCTCAAACAAGATCGATATCCTCTGCGGACTGCCCCTCAGTTCATCGGTCCCCAGATTGAAGATTTGCTCGAGGCTCTGAAAACCGTCACCATCGAATGCAACTCGAGTATGTTCGCATGTTTTTCTGCCTTTCCCGTGATTCACCATTCTTTTCATAGCCACCGACAATCCTTTGGTCGATGGGGAGACCGGAAAAGTCCACAACGGTGGAAACTTCCAGGCAATGGCGATCACAAACGCAATGGAAAAGACCCGGCTAAGCCTTCACCACCTCGGCAAACTTCTCTTCAGCCAATGTACCGAGCTCGTCAACCCTACGATGAACCGGGGGCTTCCTCCATCCCTTGCGGCCACTGATCCCTCTCTTGACTATCACTGCAAGGGCGTTGACATTGCCAGCGCAGCTTATGTTGCGGAGCTCGGTTATCTTGCGAGTCCAGTCTCCACCCATGTTCAATCAGCTGAGATGCATAATCAGGCGGTCAAGTGAGTACAACCTTCCTTGCATATCAGCCTCTTTTCTCATAATTGTTCCAGCTCCATGGCGCTGGTTTCGGCTCGTGCAACCGTTAACTCGCTCGAGGTGTTGTCGATGTTGACTGCGTCATATCTATATGCCCTATGCCAAGGTAGCTTTCCACTCCTGGCATGAAATATCAAGATCGCTAACTGTGAGATGCTACGTAGCTCTCGATCTCCGTGCGCTGCACAAGGAACTCGTCGAGGGATTGAACCAGATCGCATCTGATGAATTGCGCTGCTCCTTCAGCCGCTCCCTGTCTTCCTCCGAACATACTTCACTCTCGGCCAGGATTTGCCGTACCATGCAAAAGACACTCGAGGAGACAAGTACGATGGACGCTGTCGAACGGATGTACAAGGTCGCAGCGTCATCGTCCACCCTGCTCGTCGACTTCTTCACCGGCCCAGCCTCCTTCGATGACCCCGCAGCACTCGGCTCCACTCTCGCTTGTATACCGGAATTTCGGATTAACGTTGCGTCCCGAGGCACATCGCTCTTGGACACTCTGCGCCGTGAATACCTGTCAGGTGCACGCGGTGCTGCGCCTGCAAGCCGTTACCTCAACAAAACGCGCCCTGTTTACGAGTTCGTGAGGTGTACGCTTGGCATCCGGATGCATGGGTCAGAGAACTTCGAGCGGTTTGCGAAGGGGTTGTATGTCGAGGACCAGAGTGTGGGGCAGAATGTATCGCTCATTCACGAGGCTATCCGTGACGGGAAATTACAGCCAGTCATCGTCGGCCTATTTGCCTGAGTTTCTGGAATTCCTAATCTTTCGTCGATCCAATAGAAATACACATCATATATAGATACATAGAATATAATGGACGATATACAGTATTATACAATACCGCTAAATGCGTGTTCCGAGAATGTTATCCGAAATATTGGAAGCTTGTCACGATGAGGCTGGACCTGGCTGGACAAATAATTGACATCGGGTGTTTACTTCGTCACTTGCACTATGGTTCCTTCACGCGAGAAAGTACTAATTGTAGGCGCTGGTTGCTTTGGGGTCTCAACAGCTTATCATCTGTTGAAACGCGGCTTTACCGACGTGACTATCATCGACCGATCGTCAATTATCCCTGCCCCAGATGCAGCATCCAACGATATGAACAGAAGTGCGTATCAAGATTTTCGCCCCATGCGGCATACACATTTCAAGTCCTCACTACCATCCATATCTTGATCCCTCCAGTTGTTCGGAGTGCATACTCTGATTTATTCTACGCCGGGCTCGCCCGTGAAGCAATCGCCTCATGGAAGGATCACACCGCATGGGGCGACACATATCACGAGTACTTATGCTTGCACTCTGAACCTTGTAATGGTACCTTCCAACGAGTTTCCATCGCAGATCTGGTGTCGTCGTGCTCGGGTTCTCCCAAAATCTTGCATATGCGGACGAAGCATACCAGAACGACGTGGCCTTGGGTGCCAGGATAAAGCCTCTTGCTAATGGAGACGCGATTCGAACAACCTTTCCGCCTGGCGTTCCTACTGCTGCGTTCGAAGAGCGTGCTGGCTATGCGAACAGCGACTCGGGCTGGGCGAATGCTGGACAAGGCCTCTCTATTTTGATTTCAAAGGTCATATCTCTCGGGGGCAAGGTAATGTTGGGCAAGGCCGCCAGTAAGATCGTCCGGGATTCTGGCGGCAAAACGACTGGTATTCAGTGCCATGATGGGACAATCTATGACTCTTCTGTGGTTGTCATTGCTACAGGATCCTGGACACCCTCCGCCTTTCCTGGAATCACCGCAGAATACACGTTAGGCCTTTCTACTGGGTAAGCCTCAGCAAAATGAACCGCGGTACCATTATTTGGCTGAAAGAACCAGACAATGCATCGCTATGATTCAGCTCACTGAAGAAGAAGCGGCAATTTACAAGGAATGCCCTGTAGTTCTCGACTTCAGCTCTGGATTCTATGTTTTCCCTGTATGATCCAGGAGCTTGCCTGTTTCTTTGCAGACTACCTGACAGAGTATCAGCCTACTGACAAAGGAATAGTAAAGATGGCTATGCACCTTGCTGGATATACGCATACCAATGGCGGTGTCTCTACGCCACGCACAGTAATAACCGACACCGAACACGGACTTCGTATCCCTAAATACAATGTCCAGTTGATGCGAAAGCATCTGCGGGAAGTATACCCAAAACTCGCAGATAAACCTTTCTCTGCGACCAGGTTGTGCTGGTGCGGAATTGAATTTAAATAGGTCATGCATGTCACTGCTCACTTGTCGTTGGCCATAGGTATAACGATTCTCCAGACGGGAACTGGATTATTGGTCATGCTCCAGGGGATCTGTCATTGGTGCTCGCCACCGCAGGAAGTGGGCACGCCTATAAGGTGAGAAAAGCGCAATCCTGAAGCGAATTTTTGACCTGAAGCCATATCCAGTTTCTTCCTGTTATTGGGCGACTGGTGGCCGACGTCATTGAAGGGACAATGGAGCCGGGCCTTGCAGCCAAATTTTCTATCGAGCGGCAGTATACCGCAGTGGATGATTCACGTCCAGCTGGGACGTCGGTGGCAGAGCTCCACCTCGACCAACTCTGCACGCCTGAAGATCTAGCGACGATTGTTCACGAAACATAGAACTACTCTAGACAGAGACACCATGGAGGGTTATGATTCGTTAGGTCTATTTTAAATAAGGTACATTCGAGCTCAATCTCGTTTTGGTGGATTAGATGTGGTCAAAATATATGCATCCAAGAAACTCTCCTACTCCCATCGAGTGCGCCCTTCAAGCTCGCTTGCCAACGAACTCCGACCAGGAACGGACCTCAGAGGGTATACGGCCTTCGGTGTAGCTCCTGAGGCCTCCGAGAGGAATTTTTTGCGCCAGACTTTCCACGAACAGCAGAGCAGTGCGGGCGTTGTTGAGTAGAGGAAGACCAAAGTCGACAGCGTTTCTGGAACGAAAGGTGCATAATATAATCAGGCGAGGCATGTAGATAAACAAAATGACTCACCGGCGGGCGACGTAATCCTCGTCGTTGAAATCGGCACCTCGAGCCTTCGCAAGGTTGATGACGCACTGGACGTCATATTTATCGAAGACTATGCGAAGCTTTCGCTTGTCCTTAGTGGGGAAGATAATGCGTTTCGCAGTGACGTAGGGGATTTCGTTCAAGAACTCCTCGACGACGGGTGACGAGCAGTAGAGCTTGAAGCCTAGGGCAATGAGGCTCTTTGCGATGACAGCCATCTCGGGCTTGTTGATGTCTCCACCGATCAAAACACCAGAGCCAGCCTTGGGGACCTTGAAGCCAGTGGTGCTGAGGAGGGATGCCCAGTAAGCCTCGTGAATGTTCTTGCCGAAGCTGGCGACTTCTCCAGTGCTGGCCATTTCTATAACATGGAACGTCAGCAAATGCTCCAGGTCTTGCGAGATACGAAGGTGTCTTACCAACGCCCAAGAAGGGGTCTGCGCCACCAAGACGGGTCCAGGAGAACTGAGCGACCTTGATCGAGGTGTAATCACGCTTCTCCTGCATAAGGTCAACGGCAGCAGGTACATCCTGGTCGACGATGGCAGCAGTGGCGGTGTCAACGAAGTTGTGGCCCAGAACCTTGGAGACGAAAGGGAACGAGCGAGAAGCGCGGAGGTTGCACTCAATAACCTTGAGCTGGGACTCCTGGGACTCAGTAGCAGGGGTCTTGATGATCTGCATGTTGAAGGGACCGGAGATCTCGAACGCCGCGGCGACCTTCTCGGCGATGGTTTTGAGGCGGGACAAGTCGGCGGCGTCCAAAGTGTAAGGGGGCAGGACCAACGTAGCATCACCGGAATGTACACCAGCGTTTTCGACGTGCTCGGAGACGGCGTGGACAATGAGCTTGCCCTTGTGGCCGACAGCGTCAATATCAATCTCCTGAGCGTTGTCGATGAATTTTGTGATGACGACGGGATGCAGGGGCGAGACGTTAGCGGCGGCGGAGAGATTGTACTCCAAGGCAGACTCCTCGAAGACGACATTCATGGCGGCACCAGAGAGTACGTACGAGGGACGGATGAGGACGGGGTATCCGACCTTGGAGGCGAAGGCCTTGGCGGCATCGAGGGTCGTAACTTCAGTCCACTCGGGCTGGTCGACGCCAATGCTGTCGAGCACGGAGGAGAACTTGTGACGATCCTCGGCGGTATCAATCTTCGCAGGGTCAGTTCCCAAAACATTAACACCAGAGTCCTTGAGACGAAGAGCAATATTCTGGGGGAGTTGACCTAAAATAACACACAGGGTGATGAGAAACGGTATTGTCGCGCTTAATGAGGCAAAACTCACCGCCAACGCTGACGATGACACCTTGAGCCGTTTCTAACTCGTAGATATCCATGACACGCTCATATCCGAGTTCCTCGAAGTACAGTCTGTCGGCCTCATCGAAGTCGGTGGACACGGTCTCGGGATTATAGTTGATCATGATAGTCCTCTTGCCAATATCCCTGAGTTTGCGAGCGCAGGTGACGGCGCACCAATCGAACTCGACACTACTTCCAATACGGTAGACACCACTGCCAAGGACTATGGTTCCGTGCTCGTCGAATTCAACATCGTGCTCAGAGGCGTTGTAGGTCGTGTAAAGATAGTTGGTGTGGGCGGGGAATTCGGCGGCCAGGGTGTCGATACGCTTGACGAAGGGAGTGATGCCGAACGACTTGCGGGCCGCGCGGACGATATCTTCAGTGGAGGATATAATGTCGGCGATCTGGGCATCAGCGAAACCCATGCGCTTGGCACGCTGCATGAGCTCATGGTCGATGGCCTCTATGGAACCGGCCTTCTTGAGGGCGTGGTGGGTCTGGACAATGTTGTCGATCTTGTAGAGGTACCACTGGTGAAGCAGAAGATGTCAGCAATTCGTTCGAAGCTACCCATTATTGCAGTAGAGACCTTGTCAATCTTGGTCAGATCGTGAAGCATGTCGACGGTGTAGTTCTTCCTATACATGGCATATGCGATAGCGAACAGCCTCATATCGGTGGGGCGGGTCAAAGCCCTATCCAAGTCTTCTGGCTCAATGTAGACCTCGAAACCCTTCCAACGAGGGTCAACCTGACGAATTGCCTTCTGCAGAGACTCCTCGAATGTGCGTCCAATAGCCATAACCTCACCGACCGACTTCATGGACGAGCCGACTTCACGGTTGACCTGCGACGAGAACTTGGCAAGATCCCACTTGGGAATCTTGGTTACGATGTAGTCAAGAGAAGGCTCGAAGCAAGCAGTCGTGGTCTTGGTGACAGCGTTGGGCAGTTCAGGCAGTGTGTGTCCAAGAGCAATCTTTGCAGCCGTGTACGCGAGAGGATAACCGGTGGCCTTGGAAGCAAGGGCGCTAGACCGACTCAGACTGAAGTAAATGGTAGTCGTCAGTTACTAACAAAGGCGCGTACGTGGACTGTTCTTACCGAGCGTTGACTTCGATCACGCAATATTCCTTCGAGTTCGGGTTCAATGCATACTGGATGTTACATTCACCGACGACGCCTAGATGACGGATAACCTTGAGGGCAGCGCTGCGCAACATGTGGTACTCGTCATCAGGAAGAGTCTGAGACGGAGCAACAACGATAGAATCGCCAGTGTGTGTGCCGAGAGGGTCGAAGTTTTCCATGTTGCAGCAAATAATGGTGTTCTGGAAGTAAAAAAAAGTCAGAATCAGGATCAATTTGAAGCGGACACGCAAACGTACATCCGCGCCGTCGCGAACGACTTCGTATTCGAGCTCTTTCCAGCCTTTCATGCTTCGTTCGATGAGGACCTGGGGACTCAGACTGAGACCCTTGGCAGAGAGATCGCGAAGTTCATCCGGATTGTTGGCGAAACCAGAACCGAGTCCACCGAGGGTGAAGGCAGAGCGCAAGATAACCGGGTAACCAATTGTTTCGGCGGCAGCGAGAGCATCATTCACGGATGAAACAGCCGTCGACTGCGCGACGGGAATGTCAATTTCTAACGCGGATAGGTCAGCACCACATTAATACGATGATGGCAAGTACATACCCTTCAGAGCCTGGACGAAAAGATCACGATCCTCCGAAACCTCGAGAGTGCGAATGGGCGTGCCGAGAACCTTGACACCGAGACGCTCGAGAACACCCATACGGTCGAGCTCGATACCGACATTGAGAGCACTCTGCCCACCGAATGTAAGAAGAATTCCGTCGGGCCGTTCCTTTTCCAAAACATATGCGACATAATCTGCGGTAATGGGAAGGAAATAGACCTCCGAGGCCAATTCGTGTGAGGTTTGCCAGGTGGCAATGTTGGGGTTAATGAGAATAGCTTGGACGCCCTCCTCGTGAAGAGCCTTCAACGCCTGGGAGCCAGAGTAGTCGAACTCGCCAGCCTGACCGATGGAGAGACCACCACTGCCGACGACGAGGACCTTCTGCACACTGGGTCGAGGAAGTTTGGGCAAGACCCTAGCAGAGATCTTGCGGGCAATTTCAGATGGGGAATTGAGCACATGCTCACCCTCCTTCGCGTAGGAACCGACAGCTGGTGCAGCTACGGCGCGTAAAGCATTGGTAGGGGCAAAGGGCAGGCGCTTGACTGTGTTGGTAGAAAAAGCGCGTGCAGACGGTCGAGCTAGTGTCTTCAGCCACGGCGACCGGAGTCGCGCTAGAGCCATGGTTCCCCAAGGAGGATGGTGAGCTTGGTCAAGGTGCAAAGTGACTCAAGTGTTGACTCGGTCTAAGAAAAATCTTAGAGGCGACCCTAACCTTGCCCTAACCCCTTTCGAAATTTGGGGACATCCGAGTCGGCTATAATCGGATTCAGAACTTGCAATTGGTATGTACTTACCATTCTAGTTGCTCTAAAGAGGTCCCAAGCTTGAAGGACTCTCGTCGTCCTTCCTTGTGCCCATGCGAAGCGGAAAATCTTGCCAGCACGGATCGCTGCCTATAGACGTCGCCCAGACGTGCGCTTTGGCAACCCTACTTCAAACTTTCACGCACGTCAGGCGGGTTCTTCGCATCTACTTACTGGCAATTGTTTATCGCATTGCTGTGTTCTTTCCGAGATTTCTCTGTTGCAGTCTTCTTCTGGGCGCATTCCGAGGACTCGACATGACGCTCGACCATGATGATATCCTTCATTTTTGACATCTCCAACAAGGTCCCTTCCTTAGGCCGCCTTTGAGGTCGAGGCGACATGACCTCGCTTAGATAACTCTTGTTACAGCGGAACGTGTCTCTTATACATATGGGCTAAGTATCGTGAACCGCGTGTTGGACAACACGCGATCACCTGCACCTCGACACACGCCTCGCCCACCCCGGATGGTTTCACGCTTCCGAAGACCGGTCCGACCTCATTTTATGCCTGGCGTGCCCACGTTTATCCGGGCTTGCATCGACGGGCTTGTACTTGGCTTGTACTCAAACCATATGATCTGTTTCGCCCGTTTTCCTGCCAGCATCCCTCTATTCAAGGGCGGATATGTCCCTATCACCACCCTCTTTGTTTGTTTTGACTATTCAATAATTTTCGCCATCGGGATGATCGGCCTCACCTTGACGGTTCGGCGATTTCTCTGTGATTTTGCAAACCGCTGCATTACGCCACATTGTCACCCCACATTGTCACCGCCTGGTCGATGGGCATTCAGTCTTGTGGTGACCTACTTATTTCCAGACATGACCTTGAACCCTCGCTAGACTCTCCCTCTTATCATCCGTCCACATGTCTTCAACGTCTTCCATTAATGACGCAGAGAAGGGTGTCTATGAGAAGGACGAACTCGCATTCACCATTACGTTGCCCACTGTCGGCTTGTCGCCGTCAATATCGCCCAATAGACACGACGCTTCCTACTCCTCTCTACAGCTTCAATCAGCCGCGTGCAAGAAGGTCACCGACAATGTCCCATCCGCGACAATACCCCCACTGCCGTTGAAGAAGCCTGGACCTCGCAAGGCCAGCCGTTGGATACGCTTCCAGCTGTGGTTCAACACGTATCGGTGCGTCGCTCGTGCTCCTGATCAACCTCATGGTCCTAATTACCTCTGAAAAAGCAAATTCTTCGCCTTCGTCATAAGCGTCAACTTCGTTGGCATCATCCTAGCCGCAACTGGAAAATGGCAATATCCACGACGCTACACTGGCGCCTGCGTCCTCGGCAACCTTCTCACCGCCATTCTCATGCGGAACGAACTTTTCGGTCGATTCCTATACCTCGCAGTAAACACCCTATTCGCGAAGGTGAGTGAAGCTGCACGCTCGCATTGATCAGCACTGAATATGACTCTCCAGTGGCCACCGCTAGCCTTCCGCCTCGGTTGCACCTCTGTCCTCCAACATATCGGCGGCATCCACTCCGGCTGTGCTACATCTGGCTTCTTGTGGCTGATCTTTCGCATGGTCATGATCTTCATTGACCACAAGGACAACCACGATTCGGTGCTGGTCACAGGAGTGATCACCAATGTCATTCTCGGGATATCGATTGCGTCTGCATTCCCGTGGGTGCGGAACACGCATCATAAGTAGGTCATTTTGAAGCTCTTGAAAGTCATGCTCACCGTCACATGGATAGTGTCTTCGAGCGACACCATCGATTCATGGGCTGGTGAGTTCTCAATCGATGACAAACTGTGGCCATAAATGCTCAGAACGACTGTTTTCAGGCTTGGTCTGCTCTTCACATGGATATTCGTTGTCCTGGGCGACAGCTACGACCTCGATACACACACTTGGAATCCTAATGGCATCCGTGTATTGCGGCAACAGGAATTTTGGTTCGTCTTGGGAATGACAGTATTGTACGTGCGGCAATCTCGCGTCTTTTTTCGGCCACTCACTTCCTCTTCGACAGTGTCATTATCCCATGGTTTACCATCCGCGAGGTGAAAGTGGACGTAGAAATCGTACGCTCTCTTCTTCGCAGCTGTCGTGGCTTTCGCTAATGACGGATTCCTCAAGCCATCCCCCAAGGTCGTCGTCCTGCGTTTCGAGCGTGGGATGCAGCAAGGCCTCCTTGCGAGAATCAGCCGAGGTTCGGTCATGGAGTATCACGCGTTTGGGATCATCTCGTGGGCACCCTTCCTTGCCTCCTCCCCCGAAGTCACTAAACCAGTAACTCCAGGGAAGGCAAAGACGCCAAAGAACACTACCTCATATGTGGAGTCCAAGGCGATTTCACAAAAGGCCTTGTGGACAATCCGCCACAGCGAGTATGGACTAGGCAGCTGAAGGTGCGTTTGCGGCTTCACACCGCCGGCTCTCCTGTTCATCCCCGTGGTTAGTTTGCAGGTGTCTCGAACACGTCGACCCTCTACAAGCGCGGCATCAGAGTGTGCACGGGCACAGGACTTGGCGCTGCGCTTTCGACATGTTTGCAGGTAAGATAACTCCGCCACTCATACCTCATCATTGTCGAGCTGACAGCTCTCGCGTTCCTGCAGAGCCCAGATTGGTGAGGTCCTTTCCTTTTAAGCGCAGTGATTCGCAATATTTCTCCGCGATCTTTGTCTTTCGATAGCTCATAACCCCACTCTTGCAGGTATCTCATCTGGATCGGTTCTGATCAAGAAAAGACCTTTGGCCCGACAATATCTGGACTGATCCATCGAAATCTGGGCCCTGACCGTGTCACGTTGTGGGACTCCAAAAAGCGAGGTTTGTACCAGCTGCTTTTCATCTCGCTATGTCGGAATCTGACACGCATGTGCCGCTTCAGGGGGACGTCCAGACGTCATGAAGCTCATCAAGGAGACATATGTGTCCTGGGGTGCTGAGGTGGTTTTCATTACGTCGAACTTCCAGGGGAACAAGGAGATGATGGAAGGGTGCAAGGAAGCAGGCATTCCAGCCTTTGTACGTGGCTCTGTCATTCCTCACGTCCCCGACACGACCTCACAGCCTGTTGACACCAGGGCACCTTGTGGGACTTCTAAGTCACACATCACATGGATGCAAATGCCACGCACTCGCCAGTCCGTCTGCCCTAACAGTGACACAGGACCACCTACATATCTTTATTTGGCTTTTTTATCAGGCGGCTTGGCCTACCTGAAATGTGCGTATGTATCACGATAGATACAGCGTGATCGTCACTTTTTGGGACGCAGGAAATGTTATATATATCGTGCAAAATCATGTATTGCTGCTGTATCAGTCGGATGCACTAGTTTTGACAACGCACAAATGGGCGGCATGCTGCCAACGCGCAGGAGGCCCTGCACGATGCTTCGTCTAAGACGGCGGTGAGTATAGCGATGATGGGGGGACAAAGATGTTGCCCCGATACCACTCCAACTCTGCACATAGTATTTAGCGAAATAGATAGGGACGACGGGCGGAGTGGTACATGCCTTTAATCGAGCCGCGGATGTCATCCAGTGCCCTGTGTGCGGTATTATGAGTTTACCTTGGAGGCGTGGTCGGGGTGCCTACCGGTGGTTGCTCTCCGTATGGCGTGGGGCGCCTTTTCCAGGATACCACCTCCGTGATAGTTCCTGTACCAATGGCATAGTAATTAAGCACACAATATACATCGAAATGAAGCTGAGGATCGCCACCTTGATTGAAGAAACATCTGCGGTCATGTCCGGGTGGGTTATAGCATAAAATGAATCAACAATAGGACGCACCGACGATGCTAATTAGAATGCAATGATAAGTGTGTCAGCACCTGTTCTACAGACTGAAAAGAGCGGGACAAAGAGACCGGTAATGGAGCCAATCGATGACCTCGGGCATGGCCTCCACGAGGAACGATCTGTCCGCGTGCACAGAATTGCCCGCCAGAACGCCGACCCTCTGTTGGGGGATCCATTTCTTGATGTACGCCAACACGGCCTTGGTCACCTCTTCATGGGAATGTGGGGACTCCAAGCACGCCTTTGTCAGGCCGGACTGGATGATCCATGGCCTAAGTGGTCGCGTGCATGCGTGTATTTGGCTACAGAAACACACCTGGCCGTGTTGGTTGGTACACCATTCACCCATCCTACGAAAATACATGTCACGACGCGTCTAGACGCAACCCAAGTGTCCTGCGTGCACATACCGATCCAAGACCGCCTTGTCCGTCCGAATGACAAACTCGAGACCCTCGTCGACGTTTTCGAGGTTTCCGTTCGTGATGATGACCTACAATATACCCAATTCAATGAGATCGGCGCGTTTCGCGCAGCAAACGCCACATACGGCAATCTCAAGGATCTTGTCCGTACGCGGGTCGAGTCCGGTCATCTCGCAGTCCACCCAAACGAGGGGCCCCGCGTTGAAATCCAGGGGTCTCGCCATGTATCGCTTTCTATAACTTCGCACCTGGGCTCGAGGACGGAGAAGAACTGGCGTGCGGAGGTGTCTGCTGGTGCGCAGAAGTCCGGCCAACAACATACAGGAGGAGATGTGCCAAGCATAGTCAAACAGCTGCTCCTCCCCGCTCAGCGAACGCTTCTGGCAGTTCGTGGACTCCGTCCTTTTCAATTCAAGTGCTGGGAATCACACACACTTGAGCTGAGATGGAGCTGGAGAGGTCGACGCAAAATGTGCGCCAGTTGGCAAATATCTTATCTTCTTCTCCGTATGTCCGGCGCCAATAATATCGCTCATCCGTACTCACCTTTCGTGCTTTTCGCCAGCGTTTCTGTGGAATTCCTTCCCGGCGGTCTCGCGGAATGGGGATCAGTCGATACGGGTGAATCGAGCAAACGCCCCACGCCCGATTTCCCATTTCTCTACTCCGAAGGCAACCTCGGTATCCCCAAGAAAGTGCTTTACAAACTCTACATAACCGCCGTCTCTCTATTCAAATCCTCACGAGCTATCCCAGAACTATGCGTAATGTCCTCATCCATCCTCCTTCTTGTGAATCCTGGGCACCAGACTGCGCTCAATGCCCGGAAACGGCTGGTCGTGAGCGGCGACCTCGACCCGGAAAGAGAGCTCGAATTTATCGAAGTCCTCTTCCGAGGATCGAGCGAGTGCGCTAAACAATCTATCCTTTGGGACCATCGCCGCTGGTTATTCAGACGCATCTATACGGTGCGTCCGACGTTACATCCTAGCGAACAAGAACGCTTGAGTCGCTCGCCCCGATGGACAAACTCTGCTGGTCTCCAGCCTCTCCCCGACATCCCCCCCGAGGCCATCGTCCACGAATTATCCATCATCCGGAAAAGCTGCGACTCCCACCCACGGAACTACCAAGCATGGGCCCATTGGCATTTCATCATCGACGTCATCTATACACGGTTGTTCGCGCACAACAACATCAACTTCGGGACGTCGTCCGATGTACCACGAGTCGTCTACCTCGACCTCGATCTCCTGAAAAACGAATTCGATGCACTCACCCGCTGGATTACTTACCACGTCTCAGACCATTCTGCTGTATTCCGCCTGTGTGGCCTGGGCCGGCTCTTTGAGGATCTGGGCTCGCGGTTTCCAGAGGCTCCCATACCCCCTGATGTTTCCGCTACCTCTCTGATCGCACATGCAGTGTCTTTGATCGAGGCATACCCGACACATGAGGCGCTCTGGCTCTACTTGAGGGAATCTGCGGCACTGGTGCCACCTGAGAAGCTACAGGAGGTGGTGGTGCAGCTTGAGGCTTCACAGATACTTAGACAGGGTCCCCACGCACGGCGATTTTTTGCATGGACGGTGTCGAAGGTTCGAAGTGGTGCTGCTAAATAGAATGAAGGTGACCCCACGAACACGTTCGAGGTCATGAATGGGTTGATTGGAGAGCAAATAACCATCTCTCGTTGATCTCTCGTAAAAACTTATAACAATGGTTTCATTGGTTTCTTGGTTTCGCCACAACAGCATGGCCGTGTGGCGTAATGGCAACGCGTCTGACTACGATCCGTGTGTATTGTTATCAGGAGATTGCAGGTTCGACCCCTGTCTTGGTCATATTACTGGATCTACATTGAGGTGGTTTTTTGATGGAATGAAATTGTGTCAGCGAACGTCACAGGTCCAAGAATATATCATTACCATTACCAAGTTTTTCATCGTGATTCCAGGTCGGACGAGCACTCAGCAGACATGACCTCGTCTGCCGCTGCGTCCACCAGCACCGCGAGCACCAGCACTACAAGCGTCCAGTGCATCGCGCCCAGCACGACTACCACCACGACCACACGCGGCATTGCCAGTGGCAGCAGCGGGCCCAAACCCACAAAACGCCGCAAAGTAAATCATGCCTGCCTCTACTGCAGGCGCAGCCACATGACCTGCGACGATGGCCGGCCCTGCCAGCGCTGGTGAGTGCGCGCCGTTTCATGCCACATACGCCGCTCGCTGACCAAGATGCAGCATCAAGCGCGATATAGCACACATGTGCCGCGATGAGCAGCGCGTGGCACCAGCTCCTGCTCCCAGTGCTCCCAAGCCTCCTCACGCTCTCACCGCCATCTCCACGTCAACGCCTGCGCCCACTGCAGGCGTTCCAGGTGCGTTTTTTCTCCCTAAGCCCTCATTGCACTCACATGTTACTTAAAGTGACTGTATACCACCCACCGGCACCAGCACAGCTTTCTGCCTGGCCCACCCCCGTCCCACAGGGACAGTTCCTCTACCAGCCGCTTGGGGCCAGCTCCAGCGCGACTGCGGGCTTGCCCTCGCTGGGATTCGAGTCTTTCATCGCAGGGGGGGACGCGCTGGGGCTCGCCGATGCGGGAGCGATGGAAAAAAACGAGTTTTCGGTGCTGAGGTATATCATTACCATTACTTTCTACGGGTATTCATGACGAGCCCTATACATAGCGACTTCTTGGAATCCCTCGACGAAGGGTCCTTTTTCGCTCCACCCGCGAGCGACACCGTGCTAACAGGCGCCATCGCCCCCGCACTCCCATCCTCCTCTGGCACTCAACCCCAAATCTCTCAGGACGCATCCTCCATCCCACCTCCACCCACCTCCGCACAGGACGATACCCGACCCGCCATCACATCAGACAACATCAAGCAAGAAGACTCCGACACCGCCATCCTCCCTGCCGCATCGAAAACCGAGCGCTTCCTCCTCACGGCCGCCGACCAGGCCTCGGCGCCCCGCCACGAGCGCCTGGATAGTGTCATCCGCAGCAAGTACGAGGCGGGGCTATTGAAGCCGTA
Source organism: Asterophora lycoperdoides (assembly GCA_018850815.1). NCBI lineage: Eukaryota > Fungi > Basidiomycota > Agaricomycetes > Agaricales > Lyophyllaceae > Asterophora > Asterophora lycoperdoides. The sequence goes on from JABCKJ010000064.1 coordinate 63,598, forward strand.
TAATTATGTCCAGGGATACAGGAGGCTTGGGAGATGGATGGACGGGCAGTGAGTGCTAGTTTTCTTTATCGTTTTGGAATCTTTGGAGGGATAGATCATTTTCTTCCCCCACTCAGTCACAGTCACTGACGTTCTGTTTCGCAGCGTCTCCCAAGAATCAAAACAACTGATCCTCGGGCCGCTGTCGATTCTCAGGCCCAAGTTCCGCGTGCGTTCCCCCCTCCCACTCCCCCTCCCTTCCATACACAAGCTGACACGACTCTGTATAGGCTGTCGCACAGTCTTTACAGGACCTCGTGAGTACCTCCGCCCCTTTCCTCCCCACCACTCACCCCTCCCACCAGGACCTAATCCTAATCGAAGAATCCTTCGAGCGTCTCCTCCTCACCTACGACCGCGTCTTCGCCGCCATGGGCGTCCCCGCGTGCCTCTGGCGCCGCACCGGCGAGATATACAAGGCCAACCGCGAGTTTGCGCGCCTCATTGGGATTGAGGGCGAGAGTGGGTTTTATGGAGGCGATGCAGGAGGGGTAGGGGGAGGGGTGGATGGGATGTCGTTGTTGAGGGAGGTGAGTGGGTGACACCCTTCATCCTTGGTCGATGTGCTGATGTTGTCCCCCCAGGGTCGCCTGTGCATCTACGAGTTGATGGCGGAAGAGAGCGCTGTTAATTACTGGGAGGTGCGTCTCCGTTTCCGCATCTCTCTCCTTGTTGCTCACGCTACACACACACACACCCATTGCCATGAACATCACCTACATAGAAATACGGCAACGTCGCATTCGATTCCTCCCAAAAAGCCGTGCTGACCTCCTGCGTCCTGCGGTACAAGCCGCGCGTCGCTGCCCTCGCTGCCGCCGCTGCCTCCGAGGACAAAATCAACAACATCAACAACAGTAATAATGAGTCGGGCTCGGGCGTTGGGGACGCAGCAGAGCGAGATAGCACGGAGGACATGGAGCCGGAGGGTGAGGGGTTCGTGCCGTGCTGCTTCTCGTTTACGATCCGCAGGGATAAGTGGGGGATTCCGACGATGATTGTGGGGAATTTCATACGGGTAGGGGGGTAGGTGTGTGGGGGGTGAAGGGTAATTGAAGGAGGTGTAAGAGCTATTTATGGGGATATTTTTTATAGAATGTAAGTATGTTTGTATGAGATGGCCGCTGCTGATGGTAAGGACTTTTTGATTGCGAAACGTCGAACGAGATGGGTAAGGGCACCCTTAATTGGGCGGATTGGTGTACCACAGGGACGTTGGGGAAACTACAGACTATGATGTTGTCACGCCACATGTCACACGAACTCACCTTGGTGGTGCTCAGATGGATAGTTACTCCAGCGGATGTCGATAACTACAAAACTGTCTCGCACCACTTGTGAGTGTGTACTGAGCTGTATGGCGGAATTTTGTGGATCTGACTTGATCGAGATTGTGGCTGACTTAGCGTGGCGTTTACTCTATCTTCAATGGGTCGAGTTTTGTTACTTACGTGGCTATACTTCTTACATACATATCTGATACTTGTTACAACTCTTGAACTAAACAGGAATTCTTTTTTGTTTCGCCTCACGCCTGACCACTTTCAAAGGCGCCCGCTTTACCTGCCGCCGCCAGACCCGCCGCACCAGTGGCTGCCGCATCCTGCACGAACTCTACGTAGCGGAAGGTGTGCCCTCGCTGGGCGAGATCATCAAGGATGAATTTCCGGTATGCCTCAATGCCGACGAGCGAGCCGCCAAATGAGATCACGGCGTCCGCAGCTTTGACGGTGCGCCCGGTGCCATCACCAAGCAACACGGCGATTTCCTCTGCAAGGAGGCCTGCGGTGTGGCGGAGGATTCTGAGCGCAAGGGCGTCTCCGTCCTCAAACGCGGCTTTAAATACCAGAGGGGGGAGCTGCGAGAGGCGTTTCTCGCGCGGTAGGGCCAGGAGGGCGGAGGCGGGATCGGTGTGTGCATGGACGAGTGGGAGGATCTCCATCAGGTCGGTAATACCGAAACGCTCAAGGATTTTTGGGGTGAGGGTGCTCTGGACGGGGACGCCAGTGACAGTGGCCTTGTCGTGCTCAAGGAGGATGAGGCGGATGGCTTCGCGGCCGACACTGAAGCCACCGCCCTCGTCGCCGAGGATCCAGCCCCAGCCGCCGATGCGGCCAAGCTCCTCGAGCCGGCCGTTGTCGCGGAAGGAGACAGCAATGGAGCCGGTGCCGGCGATAACGGCGACGGCATGGGAGATATCGGGGTAGATCCGGACCGGCGCGGCGAGGAGATGTGTGTCGTTGGCGACGGCGAGGCGCGGGCCGGCGGGGATGCCGAGCAGCGCGGAGAGGCGGGGCGTGATTTCGGCGACAGCGGAGGGCGAGTCAACGCCGGCCACGCCGAACCACGCCGCAGCGAACGGCGTGGCCCCGGTGGGCGGCAGGGGCACCGGTTCAGCGGACGGCGGGGTCGTCGTTGTCTGCAGTGCCGCGCTGACGGTTGCGGTCACCGCCGCGATAAATTCGCCCAGAGGCAGGTACGCAAAGTTGGACGGGCCACCGAGCGCACGGCCTAGGACTTTGCCCTCGACATTGGTGATCACAGCAGACGTTTTGGAGCCACCACAGTCGACGCAGAGATAGAGAGACATGGCAGTTGACTATTGAGTTAAAATTTCACCAATCGCGGAGGCGGAGGTCTTATCAATAAAACTGAACTGAAACAGAATCATCGATCCATACGGCACTGGCAGATACAACACGTGTATCATCATGCGACCTGGTGGGCACTCGGTGCACGTCGTCCCAGAAACCTGCAAACAGTCGGCCCACGGGGTCCAAGTCCATACGACGATGTCAGTCCCAAGTCAGTCCACAAATCCATGGCGATCAAGGTACAATATCAATACCCCAAGAGGCCTGCCCTAATCTTCCCACGCCGCCCCCATACATAAACTCTGCCAAATTTTTCGTGGCTCTTCGTGCGGCGGCACGGCCATGTCATTTCCCCATGTTGCTCATGACCGCTCTTTCCATCTCGGTCTGTTCAAGCGGTCGTTCGAGTGTCAGGCCGTGTCCTGATCAATCTGGACGTCTTAGTACCCATTTATCGTCTCTTCCAACTCAGAAAGTGGCGATGGGTCGGTGGTTCCGTACATTCTGCTCCCTCTCAGTAGCCAATGCAATCAATATACCGCTTTCTGTCCCATTTTGATACTGCAAGTTTGAAAGCATGGCGGGTTGGTGCGTCAACATACCCGCTGATGAAGGTAGACAAGACACTTGCACGTCTTGTCCTCAACGTCGACGTCCTTCCTCTCCAAATGCTTTCTGCTCCCTCCCTTTCGCGACTCTTCCACTATCTGCTCTTGTTCTACGTGTCTATCGCCGTTCTCTACACAACCAACTACTTCCTGGTATCTCCTCTGCGCGCAGGCTTATCTATCCTCGTCAACCACCACCACCCCATGTCACCGCGCTCTTTATGGGCTTTTTTTACAAGCCCCGCTCCCGAACAGGACCCAAGACTGGCGGAAGCTCGCAAATACAACCTCGATCCTCGCTTTTTGCAGTTCTCAGGCGGCCAAACCGAATGGAGGTCGTCCAATCTTGCCCTGCAGCATGGGCTTGGAAATCCGGAGCCATTCTTTGTCGACGAAGAGCTGACTTTATCCAAGGCATTTTCGTCGTCTATGCGCCCCAGCAAGGTCATTCCCTACCTCTACCGAGCGACGGCCAGAGTCGACCAGGACGACATCACGATAACGACCCTCGTCACCCAAGGTCGATTCAAGGCCTTCAGTCGAATGGTCGAACAGTATCAAGGTGTGTCCTACTCGCTCCCCAGAGAGCTCTAATGGACAGCCCCAAGGCCCTATCTCAGTCACGATGCACGTCGGGAACACCACGTCCGAAATCCGAAGCCTCCTCAAATCGCTACGCACGCTGTACCTCAGCTCAAAGAACATGGCGACCTACGTCGACGTGCACCTCGTCATTGACGCCTTCGATCGCCAGTTCAACACTTGGCGCAATATCGCGCGCCTCTTCGCGCGCACGGACTACGTCATGATGCTCGACGTCGACTTCTACCTCTGCACCGACTTCCGCACCGCCATGCGTAGCTCCTGGCATATCATGCGACAGCTCCGCGACGGCAACGCCGCCTTCGTCATCCCCGCGTTCGAATACGTGAAATACGCGGATGGCGTCGATCATCGCGTCTTCCCCAAGGACAAGCGGGTTCGCATGCACCCTCCTCTCCTTCGTGGTGCACTTTGTTTCTTTCTTTTTGATTGCTAAAACTGGGATTTCGGTTGTGCTGCTACAGACCCTCCTTGGCCTCGTCAAGTCGAAACGCCTCGGGATGTTTCACGCGTCGTGGGCCCCTGGGCACAACAGCACCGACTACAAGCGGTACTACGCCGCCCCGCCCGGCGATGTCTACAAAGTCACGCAATACCAGTCCGCGTACGAGCCATACGTCATTTTCAAGAAGGATGGGCCTCCGTGGTGCGTTTCTGTGATTCCTGCAGGGTGGTGCTGAGCGCCCTTCGACGACGCGTCTGTACTGTAGGTGCGACGAGAGGTTCATCGGGTACGGAGGCAACAAGGCCGCGTGTCTCTTCGAGATGTATATCTCTGGCATCTCGTATTTCGTCCTCGCGGATCATTTCATCATCCATCAAAGTCATCGGTACGAAGAGGCTGCGCGGCGCAACGAGGTGCGCCTGTTCACTTCGGGGCTCCGTGGAAGTGGAGAACTTGCACTGCGGGTACACTGACGCGTCGTCTCGGTTGGATGCATGCAGCGAAAATACAACCGAAAGCTTTATTTTGACTTCAAGGAGGAGACGGGTCTTCGGTTGCTGCTCGCGTTTCCCTCGGGGCGGTTTGTCGTCCTTGCTGACCTCGTTTGATCAGGTATCTCAAGCTGTATCACGACACTGCGCTGCTGAATACTACGCAGGGCGCGAATGCGCTGCAGGAGTGCAAAGGACAGAAGCGCACTGCGAGGATAGCGGCAGAGGTTTGGCGGTCTGGAATTCTTTTGATGCAGCGCAGGGCAGCTCAATTATTCCTCGCCTCGTGAAATTTAGATGCTTTTGCCCTGATCGCTTGCTCAGTCGGGGAACACGTCAGTCGGAGAACACGAAGAGAACACGCCGCAGAACATTCAATACAGGTGATCGCCGCTGAGTCGAGACGCCGTATATCCTGTCGTAAATACAAGCCTTGTAAACAATCTGCTGTGGTATGTCTGGAGCGAGCAACCGAGGTTCGAAAGGCAATGTCCCCGGCTCATATGTCGACCCCTTGCGCCTCGGTATGTTCGGCGTTTGTAAACAATGCTGTAGTACGTCTGGAGCGAGCAACCGATTCAGAGGTTTGAAAGGCAGGGTATGTTCGGCGTTCGGGCCTGGAGCGTCGGACAAATTGGCCCGGGGGCGCGGACCGGATTTACCCCTAGGAGCCTCAGAGTCAAAAGTGCCCCCGCGCCCCGCGCCGCTATTGCCCCCATTTTTCATCTCCACCACCGCCCCGCTCAGGACATTCTCCGCTTACTGCATTCTAAGTTAAATACCCTACTCAACTAGGTATGTTTATCGCCATGCAAACAGTCTACTGATGAAAAGTTGTATAGCAATGGCACCTAAAGTTCTTATCTGCGGTGAGCATGGTTCATTGTCCACATCCGTGTGTTGCTGAGTTGAATTGCCGTCTAGGTCGTATCGTTTGGGCGCATGAGGATGTCCAGAAGCTGCTGGGTGATATCACGGAAGTCGTTGTGCGTCTCCAACCTTTCTTATACTATAGGTTCCCATTGAATGCCTCGCGTGCAGTACCTTGACTCGAAGAATCGACAAGAGTTCCTTGCTGCGTTCCAGCCCGGAGGCAAATACTCCGATGTCGTTGGAATATACAGGGAGAACGGATCAGCAGAAATCCTTGGTGTCTTCGACAAGGAGATCATCAACGGCCTGTCGCCCAGCGTCAAATGGATCGCGCACAACGGAGCCGGATACGATCCCGTCGATGTCCACGCCTGTATCGCGAAAGGTACGCGTGGCGCTGTACTTGATGATCCCTAGCAGCTTATCTCACTCTTCCCCCTCTTAGGAATCTACCTCTCCAACACGCCCGGAGCCGTCGACGACGCCACGGCGACCACGGCGCTATACCTCTTGATCTCCACCCTGCGGCAGTACGCGATCGCCGAGCGATCCCTGCGCGCAGGGCAGTGGAAGCCCAAGGGCCTCTCAACAAAGACGCACGACATCACCGGGCGCACGCTCGCGATCCTCGGGCTCGGCGGCATCGGGCTGCGCTTCGCGGAGCTCGCGCGCGCGTTCCCCATGCGCATCATCTACCACTCACGGCGGAAGGTCGAGGACGCGCCGGAGTGGGCCGAGTACTTCGAGAACGTGGAGGAGATGCTCGCGCAGGCGGACGTGCTGAGCTTGCATGTGCCGCTGCGCGCGGAGACGGTCGGCCTCGTGGGCGAGAAGTGGATACGCGCGCTGAAGCCGGGCGCGATTATCATCAATACTGCGCGCGGGAAGGTTATTGATGAGGAGGCGCTGATCAGGGCGCTTGAGGATGGACATGTGAGTAAAGTGCATCTCACAGGAAGAAGGAAAACTGACGGTTCCGAAGCTCGCCTCTGTAGGCCTTGATGTGTTCCCCAACGAACCCGAAGTCAACCCCCGCCTCCTCGAGTTCCCCAACATCACGCTCCTGCCGCACATGGGCACCGAGAACCAGGACTCGCAGCGCAAGATGGAGGTCCGCGCCCTGCAGAACCTGAGGGATTACTTTACCACAGGCGAGGGCAAGGACCTTGTTATCGAGTGGAAGAACGCCAAAAAGCCTAACCTGTAAGCATCCTACCTATCTAATCTACCAATATACAACGTCATGCACGCACACTCTCTGCTTCTATTGCGCTGGCTGTGCCTGGGCGGGAAAGCGTATTGACTTAAACGTAAAGATCTGACTGGGAACAACAACAATGTGAGCGCCTGTTTCTGGCTTCTCCGTCTGACTCCCGGTGAAATTAAACCACGAGGAATCTTTGTGCCTCGAGGCTGCATTACACTGCGCGGACGCGATGCTCGTTGATCTTAAGCCACTACAATAGCTAATCCTGCCATGCCGACCATTGCAGACACCGCCGCCACCGCCGTTGAAGCCGGCCCCGCCGCGCGAGCTCCACTGAGCAATACTGATGCGGCAAAGATCGTCACGGTGATGCAGCGCACATGGGGCGGGCTGTACGTCAAGATATATCCATCGCAAGAATCTGTTCTCACTGCGCGCTGAAAGGGATGTGACACTCCACAAGTTGAATGAGCAATCACGCGTCTTTAATGAAGGCGTTCATCCAGAAATGGTGGGTTGATGATATTCTATTTCTCTGAATCCTTGCAATTCATCGCCTCGTCGGGTAGGACAAGACTGCCGAGATAGAGCAGCTGCAAAAACAACTCAACGACCATAGTAGGGCCCAGCGACGGCTGGTTCGCGGTGCAAAGAAAACCATACGCGAGGATTTCAAGAAAACCGTGTCCGATCGATTGAGGTGCGAGCATTGCGCTTCGTGTCGAGACGCTGAGGGTGTAATGTATTCCGACACGACAGGGACGATATTTCGGCGCACATAAAGCGCGAGGTCGCGATCCAGGTAAAGGACCAAGTGGAACTGCAGATCGGAGACCACATCCCTGTGCCGCTCGAGCTGCAGGCCATCGACAACAAAAGGCAGATCGCGGAGATAAAGGCTTCTTTGGTGAACTCGTGAGTAGCGCGATTGCTCTAGAATGTTCGCATGGCATGTATCGTAACCTTTGGTCTAGGGAGGCAAGGGCGAAGAATTCACACCTGCAGGGCAGCAACCTCGACGAGCCGTTGGCGCCCGTCTTGAAGCCAGACGGAAGCAAAAGCCAAGTGTTTCCGGCGGACCTGAGATCGCTGTTCTGCTACGACTGTAAGCGGCCTGTGGCCCGAGTGGCTAGTTGCTCATCATGATTTCAGTGGACATGACCAAGGGCCTGATGAGAGACTTTGGTCTGGAAGAGGAGGACTCGCTTCCCGAGAATTATGGGCGGTTTATGCGGCACATAGGTTCCTTCGCAGCACCTTTTGGTATAACCCGAGACTGACAGGATGACCAGGCGTCGAAAACATTCACTGTGGAGGCGGGTCGTAGACGAATATGATTTAAGAGTTTGAAGGATATGAATCCGGTGTAAAACATATGATAAATTATTTTTCCGTATACGTCGCAAATTCGAAATTAAACGTCAGACTCACTCTTTCCGGACGGTCATGGTGGGCAAGGATTCAGTTGGAATATGTCGCTGGCCTGACGCTGTCTGCTTTCTAGGACGATATTGAAGCCTCGCCATTCACTCAGGTTGCGCAGGCGTACCACAAGCTCTCCCATTCTGAGCTCGTCCTCTTCCTCAAAGTCCGTAGCCTGCCCACCACCGGCACCAACCGCGATCTCGCCTCTCGTCTTGCTCGCCATGATCTATACACTTACCATTTCCCCACCTCACCGCACCCACAGCAACGCGAGCTCTCGCCGCTACGGTCGACGGCACCCAAGTCTCAGCTCGTTGGGCGTCCACTAGATCTCCCCATCGAAATCCTAGCCGACATTCTGGACCATGTCGGTGATTGGGAACTCTCCAAGGCCGTAGGCATTCCAACCAGCCTAGCCAGGCCTCCGGAGTGGTCTCGAGCGTCCCCGACGGACAAGGCCATTATCACCGGCCACGTGCCTCTCATTCGCGCCGCCAATCCCTGTCGCCACCCACCAACAAAGATCGGCGCCGTGCTCGCCATCCGGTTTGGCTATGTTAATGTCCTTGAGTATTTCCTTTCTGCGCACCACTCCACCTTTCAGTCCATATTCAAAGACGATCTCATACCGATCAAGGCCTCGCGGCATGGGCGGACCGACGTTCTTTCATGGTGGAAACACGGCTTCGAGCAACACCCACATCTCATGCCTCCGCCTACAGCAGGCACGATAGCCGAAGCAGTCGACGGGGCGTCTCGTGGCGGCCAGGTTGCATCCCTTGACTGGTGGACGTCACACTGGGGCAAACCGCTTGAATACACGGATGCGGCGCTTGAGTACGCAAGCTCGAAAAACCACATTCCGGTCCTCGATTGGTGGCTACGCCAGCACAAACTCCACGGCCTGCCACTTAAGATTGGTCGTGTGATGGATATGGCGAGTACTGCTGGCCACGTTCAGGTGCTGGAGTGGTGGGCCGCTTCTCGGCTCGAGCCGAAGTACGACCACCACGCGCTCCAACATGCCAGCTGCCACGGTAAAGTCGAAGTGCTGCAATGGTGGCTGCGCAGTGGCCTTCAAGTCAAGTTCGATCAAGACGCTCTGATCGGTGCTACGAGACATAACAGACCAGAGGTCCTTGAGTGGTGGGATCAATCGGGTCTTCCTATCACCTATCGGATGTGCGACATCGAGGAGGCGCTGGAGGATGCGATTGGCGGTGGTGCAGACGCCCGTGCATGGTGGAAACAGAAGGGTCTGGACTTCAACGCTAACGATAAAGAGTGGATGAAGTCACAGAGCCTGAATTAATCGTTGTCGTGAGTCGTCGCGTTCTATGGAGCCTGCGTGTCGTTCGTATACCCCTTATTGGTATCTCATGCTGCAGCTCACACACGCTTTGGGATTCTTCAATATTATGCCAAGTTGTATCTATGTCACGATATACTTATCTATCGACGTCCCTGGAAATCACCAAGAAGAGCCAGCCGCTTCGATGCTTCCTCCCATGCACGATCCCCGTCACCCCGGAAATACGCCTCCTCCAAAGACGCCGAGGTCTGCGTCGCTGCGTAACGGGAGAACTCGACCACCACGCCATGTCTGTCCAAGGGGTCTAATATCCATTGTTCTATAACATGCATATCTTGGCCTACTGCAGACGGCGGAGCGATGTACACCATCATCCTCGTCGGCGGTGTATGGGTGTCTGTGTCGTTGAGCGTGCATGCGAAGTGGGTCAGGTTGGGCATGTGGTTGAACGGAATTGTCCGCGTCCAGGTAGGCAGTCCCCTCGGATCATCTGACGGTTTATGGGACTTATCATCAATCCAGATCGTGAGGCGCTTGAGCTGCCTCAGGAATGCAAGACCGCTCATACTGCACGTCAATTCCTTCCACTTGGTCCAGCGTCCCCAGAACAGCGCATCCTGACACGTCCAATTGTCTGCAGGGACGCCGCGTTCTTCGAGTGCATTGTACAGGAGATGATAGGTGGAGTCCACATGGATACCCATGGACCGGGCGTTCTTCAGAACCTCGTAGACAGGCTTGTAATCCAGGTAGTCGTCGCTCAGCGTGTCCGCCGTGTTTCCGTAGATATCTTTGCTGCATATGCGAGATTTCTGGATGAGGCTGGGGAAGTCGACGCCGCGGTGTGCAAGAGGGCGTTGCAGGTTGTTGATTTTATGGATGAGTCTTTGGAAGGCGAGGAGGCTCTCGTTTGATCGGAGCGCGACAGTGTGGAGGAGAATGGGCATGACCTCGACGTAAAAATTGCGTGAAACTCGGGAAAGGGAAAGGGCTGTGGAATAGCAGTAGTGTAAATTGGAGTCGTCGTCGCAGACTTCATATACGGGGGTGGCAGCGAGGCGAATGATTTCGAGGCTGAGTTCATCAGCGATTTTCGGGATGAGTGACATTATGGGGGGGGTTCTAGTGCCGTTCTAGTGGCGTTCTAGTGTGGCGCTGGCAAAAAGTAAGTGGGAGAACCAATGAAGTTGTCTCGTAAATTTGCCGGAGCATTTATACCACCCGCATGTCCTGGCCATGTCCTGGCACAGCAGTGGCATTTCCCAACGACGGTGCATTACCCCCAAATAGCCCCATTGGCTGCATTCCAGTTGTGCCATGTGGGCGCCTGTTGTAGCTCATTGTCCCCATTCATTCATTCTCTACGTTATTAGGCTTCAAGTGTAATTGTTCTCCATATATACTTTCGGGCAGCCTGGGAACAATCTGTAGTGTTGTGGCCCTGATATCTTGTGCTCGGTCGTGAGGCCAAAAATGGGAGAATCTTTGTATTCGATGGCATCGTGACGGGGTACCGGTGCCGGACAAGTGTCACTTCTTCTTTGTTGTTGCCTGGCCCCCATGCGCATAGCCTGTGGCAATGACCCGAGTTGACAAACCAGTGGTTAGCTATGATGCAGCGTGACTATGAAGAGATGCAAGAGATGCTTTGGTAACAGTGGTACTCATCCAAATTTTCTTTCCTGGTGTTCCACTTTCTCACAAGATTAGGAGTGTGCTACAAATTCTACTATGCTCTCGGTAAGCTTTTAAATATAAGCCCCTTAGAAGGACTTATGTTTATGAAATTTTTATAACTGATTATCGATGTTGTATCAGTGATTTTGGAAACATTTCAGTGAACAGGCTTCAGACCAGCCACGCTATCGGCTATCGCTCTTACTACTGATTGATCATTGTACGCTGGCTGATGTTCCTCCGCTGCGCCGACTTGCGCTACCGTATCGAGTACGCACCAATTCTTGTGGGAAATACATTCATAATAAGACGACACTGGTCCAGATACTGCAAATCGAAAGCGAAAAAGAGAGGAAGAGGGATACAGACAGAGTTCGGTGTAGTATATAGACAAGTGAATCAGAATCGTGATATTGAATTTGAACCGCATGAACGTCAATCAACAAAACGCCCAAAATGCGTCTGTTCTTGGTCTGTTCTATGTAGAAGCCTGTCTCCGGTCCGGCGAGCCGGACCTTCACTGGGGCGCAATTTGTTTGCTCAAGTTGAAGCACAATTCGAGAGGCTGAACAGTCAACTGTAACTCCCACCCCAGCACAACTGTCGAGCAGAATGACTTTGCGGCTCCTCCCCACATCTACATGAACATCAGCTTCTTATTCTTATGTGGTTTCGGACGCATTTCTTTCGGCCGTTCAATCTCATGGATAAGTCGAATCACGTCAACCAGTCGGCAGAACTGCCGGACCAGCCTTATCAAGCGGCCCTCCTCACTCACTCCTCAAGCCTCAGACTACAACCATGAGCTCAGCCAACGCCAAAGTTCCCTATGGTGAGCGCCATTGCGCTTTATTCGCGTTTTTCTGGCAGATCTAATCGTGTTGCGGGGTGCAGTGCGCCTTGGAAAGTCTGGCCTGAAGGTGTCGAAGATTATACTGGGTACCATGCAGTATGGTAGTAAGGATTGGCAGGAATGGGTGTTGGGCGAGGAGGAAGCTATCAAGCACATCAAATTCGCGTCAGTAACACTCGGCCTACATATGTTGTCTGTAAACGGCGCACTCAACTCAATCGTTCCACTACAGATATGACGCTGGAGTGCAGACGTTTGACACGGCCGATGTAAGATTTATGGAGAATGAAGTGACTTTTTTCACTCACAACCTATCATCTTCTTATTCCAGGTGTATTCCAACGGCTACTCAGAGGTCATCCTGGGCAAGGCCATCAAGCAACTTGAGCTCCCCCGACACGAGATCGTCGTTCTGACCAAAGTAAGCCCCCTACTGCCCGACGAAGACTGCACAAACTAACCGTCCTTCTGTAGTTATTTGGCACCGTTACGCGTGAATATGGGACGAATCTGCTTGTCACCGGACAGAAGCCTGACGATATCGGCTATGTCAACCAGCACGGCCTCAGTCGCAAGGTGCGTTGCATCTTGGTTTTAGCTGCATCTTTCCGTCCCTTATTCATCAAAATACGATAAACAGCACATCTTTGAGGCCGTGAAGCATAGCTTGAAGCGCTTGCAACTCGATTACATCGATCTTTTGCAATGTAAAAATAGTTTAGAATATTTCTGGTTGTGGAGTCTCATCGTTCTTCTTCTCTACACGCAGGTCATCGCTTTGATAACGAAACCCCCATCGAGGAAACGGTACGCAGGAAGCAGTGTGACTCGCAGGATATTGACATCTCGACAGATGCAAGCTCTGCATGACGTAGTGCAGGCCGGTTATGTGCGCTACATCGGAATGAGTTCATGTTGGGCTTGGCAATGTACGTTTTTGACCCTCTATTGGTCCCAGCTCACCCTTGTCTCCAGTCCACGCCATGCAGAGTAAGTACCATCGGTGTATTCGTATCGAGACATTTCATTGAACAACTGTTGAAGACTACGCCATCACAAACAAGCTCACGCCTTTCATCTCCATGCAAAATCATCACAACCTTCTCTACCGCGAGGAAGAACGTGAAATGTTCCCCACCCTCAAGGTATGTGAAGCCTTTGATTTATTCCCCAACATTGACCGAAAGTACTGGGATCAGTTCTTTGGCGTCGGCTCAATTCCATGGTCGCCCCTTGCGCGCGGCCTTCTTACCCGACCACTCAGTGATCAGACGACGCGAGGATCCACAGACTTGTGCGTCCTGCGTCATCATATCGCTCGTTGAACTCAACTCACATCCATATTCAGCACCATTGGAAGGTATTCCAAGGCAGAGGGGACCCCCGAAATCCTGAAACGGTGGGAGCCGTTGCGCAACTTCGTTTCGTGTCCGTACTAATGGTGATGGCGCAGTGTCGAGGAGGTCGCGAAGAAGAAGAACATCAGCATGGCCCAAGTTGCAGTTGCCTGGAGCTTGGCGAAAGAAGGTGTGTGGATGCATTGGTTTCCTCGCCAGTTGTCGCTAACGTGACCCAAGGTGTCACCGCTCCCATCGTGGGTACAACGAGCCTCAAGAATCTTGAGGACATTTTAGGTTAGTTCTCAAATTACTGTATTCTATATGATATCTCACCTGCAACATCTGTAGGAGGCGTACATATCCGACTGACCGAGGACGAGATCAAACACTTGGAGGAACCCTACAAGCCTCAAGCAGTTATTGGGCACCAGTAGGCTCTGTATTCAACATGTCCTCAAGATGACTGTAGATCATCGATTGTGCAACCTCTTTGCTGTATTTGCGTTATCATGCGTTATCATGTTCCAGATGCGATATATCTTTGGGCGTGGATACTGATAATCCTGCGACGATCCAGTCACATCCTCAACACGAGGTCCAAGTGTGTTGGCAGCTTCTTATTGATCAGACGCTGCACGAGACCCCGCAAAATGACTAAAACCGGTGTTCAGCTTTGCCTGATTCCATGGTCTCGTCGAGCTGCTATCAAAACACCGAACTGCCTCTTGGGTCTAGTCTCGTGCCCATCCGTATATGGTGCGTCGTCGTGAGAATTTTCTCTGATCCCGACAGCAGTCGTGCTCGATCTCGCACCAGAACGTCTGGTGCACTTCCTGGGCCTTACCCTCCATCAAGTCACTGCGTGACAAGTGCATGTCCATAACTGGTAGTCATTGAT
>JABCKJ010000640.1:0-10701 GCA_018850815.1 Asterophora lycoperdoides
AGACCATTATATATCACTGTCGCCTCTCTCCCTCTCAAAAAGACACGTGATATTATTGGTCTGGCTACGGGAGACTAAGATAAATGTGCAGAGAGTAACAAATAGATGTGATGTGAGGAAACCCAAGGCCCGGAAAGGCTGCAACTGGCAAGTAGAGCAAGCAGCTACTGGTCAGGGTAGGGTGTGTGCCAGCGGGTGTTTGGGAGTTCTGATGATGACAGACGAGGAATTTATGTCCATGTTACTGGTACGTTCCATCATATTGGGCTAACCCTCCGCCAGGGCAGCCTCCCGCTCGTTGTTCTCACTGCCATACACGCCGGCGTCGTCGCTGCCCTCTTCTGGGCCCTCCTTGCAAACATGGTCGTCGCAACCCAGGTCATCGAGGACGGCACTTGGAGCTTGCTCGTCGTGCGTTCACCAGTACCACCAACTCACTACCACCAATAACACCTCACTGATCACAGCCGTACTACGTCTTCTCCGTCCTCATCTTCGCCCTCGGCACCTACATCTCCCTCGACATCGCCCTCAGCATCCCCACTGCCATCGGCGCCCCACGTCCCCCACCTCCTCCCTCCGCTCCATCCTGCTCTTCGTCCTCTTCAACATATGGCCCCCCCTCTGCGCCGCAGCCTACTTTGGTATCATGGCCTATGTGGTCACCCGCATACTCAAGGAGTGCAGGCCCATGCTGTTCTACGTTCTCAGCGCCCTGCTCTTCGTCCTCGCACAGGCAGCATGGCTGCTGCTCGGGAGGGTCCTTTGTGATGTGCGTACCGGTTTCTGTTTATTCCACCCTCTAACGCTGCGGCGTCCCCTAGGCCTCCAACCGCTGCATCGACGGCGCCTTCCTCACCACCATCCTCGAGACCGCAGCCGTTGGTGTGCTCTTCCTTGCATGGAGGAGCATCACTGAGGGTGCGTACATGCATTTCGTGTTTTTTTGTGTGTGTGTGTGTTCTGGTTTGCATGTCGCATGTCGCATTTTTGAGCCTATGGTTTGCATTTGTTTGGGTCAGTGTCGCTGACCGTTCTCGCTTTTGTTTCCGCTGCACAGGTTTTGAGCCAGTGCGCAATCTATGCGGCCAAACACGCATTGTGCTGCGCAGGTTTGAGCAAGTGCAAAATCTACACGGCAAAACACGCATTGCGCCGCGCAGGTTTTGAGGACGTTCAAAACCTGCGCAGGAAAAACAGTGTTGTGCAGCACAAGGTTAATAATTAACTGTTGCCATCATTAGTACCTGTGCCTTTGGCAGGCATGTTGACAACCTGCATGGCGCAATGCATGTTTTGCCACGTAGATTTTGCACTTGCTCAAACCTGCGCAGCAGAAACACTGTTGCGCAGCGCATATTATTGACAATTTGCAATACCTATGCGGCGATAAGCACATTCCGCCATGTAGGTTTTTGACACAATGCAATTAACTGCAAAAACTATGTGGGGAAATCCATGTTCCGCCGCGTTGGTTTTCAACCCAATACTTCGAGTCAATGGAAAGCTTGCTTGAATAAATATATGCTTGAAGTCAATTGACGCCTTGCTTCACAAAACCTAGCATACACTAGATTGCATTGGGCATTGGTCTCAAACGTGGTGCCCAGCATTGTTGTACTTAGGGTTTACCCTCATTCCATGCCATATCTCTGGGTAATGGGAGGCAGTTTGGGTAAAACAACATCCCTTGACCCTCTCTTGACTCATACCCCTAATGCCCAAAGTCCCTTGAATATGATGGAGGTGCATAAAAGTTAGTGAAGCTCTCACATCCTCCCAGCGAAGCTCAAGACCCTAAGAATTCATTAGAACAGTGTATACATTTGACTACAGATTACGAACCTCTTCATCAATGTATGACGGTGCTGCCAGCGCAGACAGAGCCATGGAAAGAATCATGGTGGTGGTGAATGAGAAACACATGTTTGTGAATGGTGGGTAAATGAGTACGAGTTAAGCTGCACAGCAGGGGTCCAACCAGCGGGATGAGGATTTGAAGCCTAGGCATGTAGCCTTTTATACCTGATTTGTTTTTTTTTTAAATCGGACTAATTGAAGGCACGCATAACGGGTGGAGCCCCAAACGTCAGTAAGTATGGATATGGAAGTGTATCAATTTGTTGTTAGATGGAGGCAAACTTAGCACAGTGCGGCGCAGGCTTGGGATCAATAGTACTTACTTACCAGTGGACACCCTTTGGGAGTGGACCAGTCTGCGCCTTGCTGTTTCTAGAGGCCTACGTGGCTTTTGAAAGCATCGCAGTTCAATCATAGGCAGTCCTGTGGCGCTTGAGAATGCAGGTTGAGAGTCGAGAATCGAACCATTTCCAACTGTGTGGCAACAGGTCCACATCAGTTTTGTTGTCGTGAGATGTCATGGTTGAATATCAGACATATACATAGGTAACATATAGATAGCTTCAAAGTGAGATTCCAGTGGCAGGTCCCAGGCTGTGGAAGGGAAGGCTGCAAGGTGATGAGTCCACAACCTGCCACAACCACCACTAACTTTTGTCTCGTCTGCAACATGCCCCTGGAAGCTCCCCTAGAGGTCTGTCAGGGAAAATCACTCAAAATCAATCTGAAATACAGTATGAAATCGGCCTCCAATATGGTACATCGTGGGAAGTGGCAGCACCTGCCAAAAATGTGTGTGTTTGCTTTTAATTATATTCCTGCCAAAAGTGCAAGAACTGGTGGTCATTCGTTGACTTTGCTCCAGTTCACTCCATCCCCACTCTATCTGGATTCCTGCCAGCTCAAAAATGGGGCTAAGTAGTATTGGTATGTCATTTCAAGGTGAATATAAGAAATAAGAAAGTATTCTAGTGTAGATAATCAATCTTTAATCCATTTGTTATCCATATCCCAATTCTCGTGAAGGTTTTCTTCCATTGCGGCCTCCCCCTCACTCTCGGACTTGTTATCTTGCCATTGGGTGCATGTGGAGACTGCTGCACCCCTGTCTGAAGCAGTATTGAGCTACTTAACCTTGTTTAAACTCAGCTGCATGGCTTTGAGAGCTGGAGGCCTGAAAATTTGCTTTTTTGGCATTCAGCGCAGCTAGCTGAGCCTTACGCGATGCCGAATCCTTTTTGAGAGGGTTCCTGCGGTCAAGTAGGCCCATGAGCAGGGATTCAGGCGCGCGCAGTACCAAGTTCACGTGTTTGATTCAATGATTGTGCTTTGCTGATGCTTATGTAACTACTGAGATCTGGCTTTTGTGCAGCGTCGACGTAGCTCAAAATCCATTCCCAATAACAGGTCTGAATACATGAATAGCCATAGGCAAGAGATTTGTAGGTAATGATCATAAAACATTTTCAAAATTCAGTCAGTGGTCATGTTACCTTTCATCTAACTCAGACACAAGATAAATTTTTGAGGATTGTCCACGACCATTACCTCAAGAATTGCTGTCGAACTAAAATGTCTCCGCAAAATGAGTCCTCAACCATTGTGGATAGACCCCTGCCAAAGCTGCACTTTTGAGACCACAGTTTCAGCCACAATTGTATTATATAAGCATACAAGTTGTTTGCAGCGCTTGCCACTCCCCATACATCAGACAAGGGTTTCACAAATTTCCCAGCATGTGATTTTGTAACATGTCCCAAAAAGGAATGAAATCATGCCGCGATGCGAAAAAGCATGAAATTTGGAGTATATCTACCTTTGGCCTTGATAGTGCGATTCAATGAGGTCAGAGAACAAAAAGTTGGCCAGATATCCTTAGGGAGCGTCAACCACCGGCTTTTCTGAATTCTGATCTCCTATTTTTTTTGCCGCCAGTTACGGGAAATCCATCTCCCGGTGGGTCAAATATGCAATGTTCTGGACAAGGTTTCAGTGCTGTGGGAGCTCAAACACACAATGTTCGGACAGGGAAATGGCCATTTTGAATTTTTCAGACAGACCTCTAAGGGAGCTTCCGGGGGCCTTCGGCAACAGCTGGCAACAGCTCCCAAGATTAACTTCAATTTGTCATGCTCAAGCTTGCAATTGGCGAGCAACCCTGTTACCTTTGCGTTCCCCCTCGATGGAGTATGGCTTCTCGGTGCTCCAGACTAGAAAGCAACAGGATGTGGTGGTTTGGCCGGCGAGGGCTTCCCGTTAGATGGAGTGTGTTGGCATTCACATCACCATCTATCATCCAATGATCTATTGCCTTGTCTGTTCAGGGTTTATTCTGGTCTCAGGTCTATGTTCAGATGCTGTTACAGCATTGTGGCAATAAGTAAGCTCCTTTAGTGTATGTACTCTATTGTTGTTGAAGCACTGACCGCTCATTTCCCAGTGTTATCTCAGGCCCTCGACGAGGTCTTCATGAGCATGCGTATAAACATCTTCCAAATGCTGAGCCACAGGTCTCCGGTCTCTCATCCCATGACCCTCTTCAGTCTCTGAAACACTGATTTTGTCTCTCCTACCTTCACCCTCTTTCCAGGACAATGAACCAACATGGAACGCCTGTCGGCTCCCGCATGCAGCTTCTTCGGCACTCCAAGCAGCGCTCTGTGCATTTACAAAAACGGGACCACGACGAGATCACTAGAAAAAAGTTTCCCGCTAAACACATTGATGTTGGCCATCAATGTCAAACACCGCACCCCATGGGCTCATTCACGATTGGGGCACTTATTGAGCTCTACGACAACAAGTCCGACTTCAGAGAAAAATCACATTTACGTTGATACATCAAATTCTATCTTGCTGGTATCGTCCACGGTCCCGCGCAGTTTTGGCTGAGCATTGCAATATGCATTTCCCCCCAAGGTGGCAACCTCTCCTCTTGGACTATGGAAACACCATGCCCGAGGGCTATGCATACCCGGCGGACGGTCTCCTCCAGGTGTCCGGCCTTGTCACGGCTGACGAGATTCACCACAATGGAGTCCTTTACCCATGTCTACAACGCGGACGGTCCTACCTTACACCAACGCTAGCAGCCCGTTCTCCACCCCAGGTGACTTGGGCATGATGGTGCTCGACAGAAACGGCCAGATCCTTGGTATGGTCACTGGAGGTGCAGGCACCGACTGTGGCATCGACGTCACTTATGTTACCACTGGTAAGGTTATCTCGATGCGGAGATTAAGGAGTGCTTCCTCAACGCCTCGCTCTACTAGATTTTGAGTACGTCGTTGTCTAGGTCCTGCACAAGTTTGTTTGATGTTGGTGAGCCCATGCTCCTGCATCACATTGTTTCATTGTACTACTGACTGCCATCGGTCTCCCCTCGATGGTTATCTACAAAAAACACCGCGCCTCAGATGCCCAATACCCAACAATATATACGCTACCTGACCTGACATGCTGTACATTTCTTAGGGCAAGAAATACATTGCAATTTATGGTCCTAAAGCATGACATGAGTTGGTACCATCCTGCTTTATCATGGATGACTTGAACCTGTCTGGCACTGATACCAGCTTGGTCAAACATGCATGGCCAGGTGTATACCACATATGCCATGTAGCGGGGCATGCTATCGGACATATCATACTCTTAGATGCCAGGAATATAAGCAGAACAAATCAGTGTATTTCGTAGTACTCAGTATAGTAAGCGACAACAAGACAAGTGATACGTCCAGGACAACAGAATCAGACACCAAATGAAATGACTTGTAAGTATTGGGTAAGCTGAGCAAGGGCCACCCACCAAATAGGCAATGTCAAGATGCAAGGCTGCGGAGGGCAAATTTCTAACCTTGCCAGAAAACTTGTTTAGGTTTGCATTCAAGTTCCTCCTCAGATTCAGGAAAGCTGAGCTGTGATTGTGAGTTGGATTGAGAGGCAGAGGGACTTCGACGGCAGCGAGAGGGTTCGGGGCAGTACAAAGACTTGAACAAGAACTTCAGAGGGCGGCTGAGTGTTGCTGTGTGCTTGTCAAAGACCGTCCACGTTTACTGGCAGTAGTGGGGGGTCGAGACTTAGAAGGCCCAGCCTGAGGTGACTGTGTTCAGCGCCATTTTGATTTCGATAGCTGAGAGTGTTCTGAGGAGTCCTTGTACGAGCGTGTTTTGGTAGGTGGTGGCAAGGAACAGTGAGCGCGAGAAGACAAAGCTGGTTCAGTTTGTTGGGTACCACAGTGGTTGAGGTGTGGATGGGTGGCCTTTGCTTGGCAGAGGTGCTGGTTGAGTTGTAGGGATCAGTTCTTGCTGGTGTTTGTCATGTTCTTGATTTGTGGCTGCAGCTGTGGATGGTCGTGCATCGTGTTGGTGTTGTCGGTCATTGGAAGAGGGCTTGCTGGACTGTAGTACAAAAGTATGAGTAACTGGACTGTTCAAAAACAAGCACATACTATTTTTTCTTTCTCCCAGAGGCGGAGAATATTAGAACGATGCAAAGCTGAATGAGTTACATACCCGAACCAAGTAATAACCCCGCATCAACCCTTTCATCTCATCTGACGGGTTGTACTGTTCTAGATCGTACACCAGGGCTGGCCAGTCGTGGGCTTTAGAGAGTCTGCGAGTGTTTAAAAGTGCGAAAGGATTTAATGCTCGTGTCAGCAAGCGCAGGTTTGAGTCTGTCATCAGGTTGCTCTAGAATATACCTCAGTGCTACGGACTTCAGAGACGCTGTGTCGTCCATCCTTGCAGTGCCAGCTGCAGTCTCCAACTAAGTAGATAGTCAATTAGCAAAGGAAACGGTGCATATAGCCACGTACTGCTTGAATAAATGACTCAAGCTGCACCAGGTCCTTGTTCAGATGATGCAGGATGTTCTCGATCCCCGGGGCTAGACCACAAATGTCTTCAAACATAAGCAACAGCTTGGCATCTTTGTCATTTTTGCAGATAAGGGTGAGTGATTCACTGACTGGCCCATGATGTCCGAGGTGTGCTTACTCCGTTTCCTTAGGCTCTAAGCCTGCCCAGAAAATGGTACTGATTTGCATGTATGAGTTGAGGAAGAGTGTGAGCCATCGCGTGATGTGTTTGTAAGAGTCAAGTCCTTGTGTTCTGTATAGTGCAAAAATGGTCATCAGTTGTCTATCTGTTTGTCACAAATACAAAAGGCCTACCTGTCTTTACCTTTACCACCTTATTGAAGGTCCCGCAGGACCTTTTCAGCTTGAGATTTATGATTTCCTGATGAGGACGACGGCATGATGAGAGAGCAAGAGGAAGAAGTTGTGAACAGATGCACGCTCACGATTGCGCTGATGCAGTCACATGGGTATCACATGATCAGACATGACAAATATCTCTAAGTCAAATCGAGTCATCGACCAAGATACACGGCCTTGGTGACTACGCAGACAGAGTCATCCGTCTACATGGGACAACGGACAACTATTCGACTCAAACGGTACATCATTTGAATCCTCTCTGAATGCTTCTGAGTCAGGAAGATGAGCGTTCATCAGGGTGAGCTGGCGCATCACACATTTCCCCTGTCGTTCAGAAGGCCTCATTTACACTCGGTATTGCAAAGTACGAATGACGCCAGAGGATTCTCCCAAGATTGCATTAACATACTCTGGTGAAAGGGCCAACAAGCCGGCAAAAGCAGAAGCACTTGCACACGAATCACCAAACGCCGTGGCTCCACTTTGACGACACCGAGGGTTTGCTTATTTGCTTACAGCCTCTGATCCACGTGTCCACCACATCATTGCGGACGATGTTTGCCATGGGCTTCTGCTTTCTGAATGGCTGAGTGACAACGAGGATGATGCTGCGTTAGCTGTACGTGCAAGTTCTCATTTACAGGTTAAAACTTTGTATTATTTTTGCAGAACTTTCTCGTGAAGTTAAACTTGAAGGACCACTGCCTTGCACGCATCCTAAACCAGGACCACAAAGTTCTCTCCTCAACAGCAGCACCAAATCAACTTTGTCAGCAACAAGATTTACCAACACAAGACTATGTGCATTAACTACAACACGTACGACTGCCAGAGGGCCCAAGACACGTTAAATCCTCACATGAACGCCAGCGCAATGGTCCTTTCACACAAAGACGAAGACAATGGAGAAAAGCCTTTATTGGTTCTGTCACATCACCAGCATCTTCCATGCAATGGTTCAGTACCTTGGCCCAGGTTTGACTTTGCAGGACCCACAACGGGTTGAGTTTCTTTGGGTACACTGGTACGGATGGGCGCTTGACTCGGAAGGTGGCTCGGCGACATTACTTAATATACAACCTTCGAGCTATCATGTATTGTTCACATTTGCCACATTGGAAGGCTTACATGACAAATATCTGACTAGTACTCCATTGCCATGATACCACCCGAAAGTGCAAAATATACATGGGAGCTACCAGAAAGTAAGTGAAATACATGGTAGCTACCTGTTCTGCTCTTCCTTGTTATGGTCAAGGCTGAGAATCGAGACTTAGAGCAAGGAGCTTAGCGTAGTGAGCAGAATTTGTTGATTGACCGAGTGTCAGGGGACACTCTCGGGCCCGGACAACATTCGTTGGCCCCGGGCATTGGGCCCAACCGTGCGCCCCCAACGCTCCCTTCAGCACCAACCGCTCGTCTCCGCTCGCACTGGTGCAAACTGGTATTTGTTGCTCCTTTACATTACACTCCTTTATTACGCTTTCATCTATTTTCGCCTTCCGACACGAGGCGCGCCTTACCGAGGTGCATGTCCGGACACGCGTGATCCGCGTGTCGGCCCTCGTTGCACTGCACAGTCCTCACTTATAATCGACGCTCTGGCAAAGGAATCCCCACTTTCGTTATCTTCGGATTCCCTTTGCCAGGTGCGTAGTATATACGTTCCTCTCACTGTACAGCAATATAACTTCGGATTCCCTTTGCCAGTGTGACCCGGTCCGCTCCCGAAGGTCGCCCTTACACCGAGGAAAAGAGAGTATGGTACGGTGAGTAATCGATATCTCAGACTCATGACTACATAATCATAACATCATCCCCCTTTTATATGAGCGGGTCGAAGTGATCTGGAGGCCGAGAGATGCGACCTGTGCGAGTGGTGGTAGTAAGAGGAGGTATGTAATTGGAACAAGGATTTTCATGTAAAGTAGGAAGCGAAATGGGACAAAGTTGGTTGTCAAGCACCGACAACGACAAACCACGAACTGTGCCTTGTCACGTCCGTCTAGCAAGGTTGACACGTCTCCTGGCATGACACCAGTCGTGCCGGAGTGCAACACGGGAGACTCGCACATAGAGAGGGGAGGAGCAGCTGGGGGCTGGAACGAAGTCGATTCCAAAGAAGGTAAAGTATCAGTAAGAAGAGAAAAATGAAGATGTAATGTAATAGGGTGTGGACGTGGTGCTCAGGAATGACGACGGTGGAAACGATCGATAAGTTCATTGGCAGTGGTTGGAATGTCGGAAAGTGGGATGCAGGAGTTGTCGGTGTCGGGAAGTGAGTTCCAATGAATGAAATACTCATAACAATGGCCAATCTTGCGAGAGTCGAGAATGTTGGAAATGGTGGGAGAAGTGTTGGAAAGCTGAAAAGGTTGTGGGGGTGCATAAGGATGGAATTTGGAGGGATCTTGATAAGGTTCGAGGAGTGAAGTATGAAAGACCGCGTGAAGATGAGCGAGGTAAGCTGGAAGGTGAAGTTGGTAGGATTGGGTGCCAATTTGGCGAACGATTGGAAAAAAACCAAGTCGACAATGGTCTAACTTGAGGGAAGGCCTAGTCGTCCGGATATTACGGCGTAAAAGCCATACCAATTGGTCGGGGACGTAAGTTGGTGCTGGGAGTACGTGGGTGTTGAAATTCTTCTTCTGACATTCCTGGGAGTGTTGGAGCTTGGCACAGAGTTCAGCATGAATCTGGTCCAAACGTTCAGCAAAATATTCAGCGGCAGGAACTGTCGAGGTTTCGGAGAGCCTCGGCAAAAACATCGGATGATAGCTGCAGTTAGCGAAGAAAGGCGTATGCTTGGTAGATGCATTCTCCGTGTTATTGAAAACGAACTCCACAAGTGGTAAGTAATCAACCCAATTGTCTTGCTGGTATGAGCAGTATGCTGATGATGCCTGAAATGTGCCAGAACAGGGCAAAATGTGCTCTGTACGTACACCAAGTCAAGGAATCAAAAAGCAAGTGGTGCCAAAAGTTTCCTAGCACACAGGAAAAAGGGAGAGAAGGAAATGTGTGGGTGTGTGATCTAATGCCAAGTCCGAAAAGTGGATCCGGAAGTCCGGGAATGTGGACAGGAGCTCCGGAAACCGCACGACCAGTGCCGTGGAATGCTAAATGCGAACCTGAACTCCGAAACGCAAATCTGATGTTGGCTGGTGCCTGTCCAACAGAATCTGACATGTGATGAGCTGTCCGACTCAGGTTCCGACAAGTGCGTCCAGAAACCCGAAAAAGCGGAAAGGTGCTCCGGAAACCACACGACCAGTGCCGTGGAATGCTAAACGCGAACCTGAACTCCGAAACGCAAATCTGACGTTGGCTGGCGACTGTCCAACAGAATCCGGCACATGGTGAGCTGTCCGACTCAGGTTCCGACAAGTGCGTCCGGAAACCCGAAAAAGCGGAAAGGTGCTCCGGAAACTGCACGACCAGTGCCGTGGAATGCTAAACGCGAACCTGAGCTCCGAAAGGCGAGTCTGACGTTGGTTGGCGCCTGTCTGACCAAATCCGACACGTGATGGGCTGTCCAATGCAGGTTCCGACAAGTGCGTCCGGAAACCCGAAAAAGCGGAAAGGTGCTCCGGAAACTGCACGACCAGTGCCGTGGAA
>JABCKJ010000641.1:0-10695 GCA_018850815.1 Asterophora lycoperdoides
CTGTCGGATCTCCGGCGCCGGATTGTGGAACAGCACCACGACTCCAAGATCGCAGGCCATCCCGGCCGGTGGAAGACGCTGGAACTAGTGTCCCGCAACTACTGGTGGCCCCAAATGTCGCGCTACATAGGCCGATACACCAGTACCTGCAACATGTGCCTTCGGACCAAGCCCCATCGCCAGCTTCCAGTTGGTGAACTGCAGCCGCTCCGGATTCTGGAAGGCTGGTGGAAGGTGGTATTGGTAGACTTCATCACCAAGCTCCCAGAGTCCAACGGACACGACACGATCATGAATGTAGTGGACTCGGTCAGAAAGCGCGCTCATTTCCTGGCCATGCACACAACATGCACGGCCCTCGGGGCTGCTAACCTGTACTGAAGACACGTCTGGAAGCTGCACGGACTCCCCGATGCCTTCGTATCTGACCGAGGACCACAGTTTGTGGCCGAAGTCACATGGGAGATGTATTGCCTTCTTGGAATCAAGCTATCCACGTCAACCGCCTATCATCCTCAGACCGACGGACAGACCAAATGCGTGAACCAGGAGTTGGAGCAGTTCCTTCGGGTTTTCTGTCATGAGCAACAGAATGACTGGGATGACCTGCTGCCAGACGCTGAGTTCAGCTACAACAACCACGTTCACACAGCGACATTCGAGCTGAGACGCGTGACAGCGAAAAATGAGTCTGCAGAGGAATTTGTGGAGCACATGAAAGAGGCCCAGGAGGAGGCAAAATTGGCGCTTGCCTTGGCTGCCAAGGCAAAAAATGACATGGAGTGATACTACAATCAGCGACACCAACCGGCACCGGAGTACGCCCCGGGTGACATGCTATATCTAGACACCACAGACATTTCAACGACCCGGCCGTCAAAGAAGCTGTCGCACTGATACCTGGGCCCGTACCCGATCCAGCGACAAGTCAGTCAGCTCACATACCGACTTCTCCTCCCTCGTTCCATGAGCCGGATCCACCCAGTTTTTCATGCTGTGAAGCTCATTCCCACTGTCGCTGACCTGATCCCCGGTCGCTGACCAAACCCGCCCCCGCCACCCGACATCATCGATGATGAACCTTACTATGAAGTGGAAAAGGTTCTGGACAGCCGTATATTCCGGAAGAAGCTACAGTATCACATCCTTTGGAAAGGCTATGGCCACAACGCGTCATGGAAGCCCAGGGAGAATGTCGCCGCCCCAGATCTGGTCTGCCAGTTCCCCTGAGACAATCCAGACGCCTCCTGACACATCAAGGGTCTGTTTGCGCTCATGCCAGCGGTCTTTGCCTTGGCCACTCGCATTGGGTCAACGCGAGTCTAGAGGGGGGGTGATGTCAGGGGACACTCTCAGATGCAGGAGTCAGACCCAAGAGTCGGACCCAGCAGTCAGGCCCAGACAATATTCGTCAGGCCCAACCGCGCATCTCCAACACCCGCCTCTGACACCCAACCACCCATCTTCGCTCGCACTGGTGCAAGGTACATATTGGTATTCATTGCTCCTTCACACTACGCTTCTTACTTGTACAGTCTCACATATAATCGACACTCTGGCAAAGGAATCCCCACTCTCGTTATCTTCAGATTCTCTTTGCCAGGTGCATAGTATATACATTTCCCTTACTGTACCAGCAATATAACTTCGGATTCCCTTTGCCAGTGTGACCCAGTCCGCTCCCAAAGGTCGCCCTTACAAGCTGATGAGTTTTTCCTGTTTACTCCTTTCATGGAGGAGGAGCCTGACCCGGAGGCCCCTCAGCCAACTAACTCAGACTCCCTCGAGTTAGACCACATTGGTCTATCCCCTGGGACCAGCCAAGGATGTCAAACTTGATGCGTTCCCCGAGGAGACCCTCCCTTCAGAACAGATTCGCCCTTCCAAATCAGCCATGGCTTTGCCTGTCTTCTTCATCAAGAAGAACAGACCCCTACATTTGGTGCAGGACTATCAGATCCTCAATGCAATCATGGTGAAGAACCAGTACCCCCTACCCCTCATCAGCAAACTTGTCAACAACCTTCGTGGGGCCCAGTACTTTGAGCCACTGGTAATGTTCTTTGGTTTGACTACCAGCACTGCTACCTTCCAGACCATGATGAACGATATCTTCCATGATTTTATCGTGGAACGTGTTGTTTGTGTGTACCTCGATGACATCCTGATTTACATTCAGAATTTAGAAGAACACTGTCATGTGACATGCCTAGTCCTGGACAGGCTCCACAAACATCAGTTGTTCTTGAAACCTGAGAAATGTGAGTCTGAGCAGATGAAGATCGAGTATCTGGGTCTAATCATCTTGCACGGAACCATGGAAATGGACTTGGTCAAGGTGGCTGGGTTAGCAGACTGGCCCCCTCCGAAGAACAAGAAGGAGGTACAAGCCTTTCTGGGTTTTACCAACTTCTATTGTCGTTTCATACAGGATTTCTTCTACCACCTGCGACCACTCTTTGATTGAACAGGTAAAGATATAGTGTGGCACTGGGGAGAATCTGAGCAGTCAGCTTATGCCTGAAGGAGGTGATCACATCACACCCTATCCTCATGTTCCCCGACAATGACTGCCCCTTCCGCATCGAGCAGACTCATCCGACTTTACCACCAGCACAGTTTTGTCACAGGAATTGCTGGAGGATGGGAAGTGGCACCCAGTCGCATTCTACTCAAAGAGCTTGAAGTCATTGGAGGAGTGGCAGCATTTTGTAGAAGGTGCCAAGCCCAAGGTAGAGATATGGACAGATCACAAGAACCTCAAGTACTTCCTCACTGCCAGGAAGCTAAACTGACAGCAGGCTCGATAGTCCCATATCTCGCCAACTTTGCTTTTGCCCTCCATCACTGACCAGGTCGCAGCATGGGCAAGCCCGATGCACTCTCTCGGCAGGCAGACCATGGTGACAGGAGCGGGAACAACGCTGACATCATCCTGCTAAAACAAGTTCTTTGCAGTGTGGGCTATTGAAGGACCTGCTGTCGCAGGCCAAGGAGGACAATGTGCTGAAAGCTATCCGAAAGAGTAACCAGGAAGGTGCTCAGGAGGATGCCATGGCCAAGGCAGCTCAACTGGTCAAGGCTTCTTTCATCACCGGGTGCTCTCTTTACTTTGGCAAGTGGGGGGAGGAGAATGGCTTGCTCACATTTTGTGGACGTATCTATGTCCAAAACATGGCAGATCTTCCTTGTCAGATCATTGAACAGCATAACGACTCGAAGATCGCAGGCTATCCAGGTCACTCAAAGACGTTGGAGCTGGTATCACACAACTATTGGTGGCCACAGATGTCACACTATATCGGATCCTATACCAGCACCTGTGACATGTGCCTCTGAACCAAGCCTCATCGCAGTACTTTACACTCCCCCACCTATTCCGATCGGAATCCTAGGATAGTCCTAGGACTCCGATCAGAATTTCAGATGTCTAGTAATTTGTCTACAAAAATATAAGAGTCTGATTCAAGTCCGATTCGTGGGGGCATGTACACCTTCGTGGGGGCGCAGCGGCGGTGATGGGGGCGTGATGGGGGCGCCCACACCGTCGTGGTGGTCGAGGCGGCGTTGTGGCGGCCGTGGGGGCATGGTGGGGGGTGCAGTCATGGTGGGGGCGCCCACACCTTCATGGCGGCGCGTACAGCGTTGGGGCGGCCGTGGGGGGCATGGTGGGGGCGCTTACAGCGCGGGTGTGGTTGTGGGGCCCGCAGTAAGGCGGTCGTGGCGGCGTTGTGAGGGCGCCCACGTGGTCGTGGTGGTCCTGGCGGCGTTGTGGGGGCGCGTATGGCGCAGCGGCAGTCCTGGGGGTGTCCTGGCAGCCGTGGGTTCGTGGCGGCGTCGTGGCCGTCGTGCACCGTATGGTGTGACGTGGCAGGGCGCAGGTGCACGCATGGGTGCACGCATGGCGAGCGTGCTCCTGCGTGTGACGTGGCAGGCATTGTGGGGGTGCTGCAGGGCGCCAGTGCATGCCTGCAGCGCTCCACACACGTCGTCAGCCTCGTTTGCCAACGTGGTGGGGCTGTGGACACGCCACGTACCTTGCGGCTCTCCCCAAGCTGGGGTCTGCCCTCTTGTTTCCATCCCCCATCCCCCTTGCTCCCTCGTTGGCGCCAGTCGCCGTTGTCGTGAGCGTCCGCGTGGGCGGGTGGGCCGCGTCGTGGTGGTGGTGGTGGTGGTGGTGGTGCGATGGGTGTAAACAAATAAACAATGAAATGACGATCGGATGACATTGCATGTAGCAAGGTCATATATTCAAGTAAATTTGCTATGGTACCATGGACAGCTGGTCTAGCGGTAATGTTTGTCTGCACCCAGGCACCCATTGCCACCAGGCCCTGGGTTCGACTCTCTACTGGTGCGATTAATTTTACTTAATTAAGTAAGCACCCTGGTCATTCCGATGCAGTCCGATCAGAGTCTGATTGTATGATGGATTCTGATCGGACTACTCTCGGACAGACTCCGATCGGAATCCGATCGGACTCGTCGGACTCGGACAGGACCATTCTGAGCCAAATTGGCTGGGGCAAGTGGGCTCGGACAGTCCTAGGACAGTCCTAGGAATCCGATCAGAGTCCTCGGACTCCGATAGGAATAGGTGGGGGAGTGTAAAGACCTCCCGGACGACCTCAATAATGTCCATCTTTGGCCTCTCTATAAAGGGGGTAAATGCGATCTCCCCGAGGGCACTGTCGTTGTGGTCGGGTATTCTGTTGGGACTTTCTGGTCAACTGGGCTGAACCCCATCCAGTGAGTCATCATTTTCTTCTCATTGGGTCTATGCTGATATGTGCCAACATATTCTAAGGTATCTGTCCACAAATGCCCTCTTCGTCATCCTGGTGTGAGGCAGACTCAGTCGGCACTCCGCTTGTTGAGGGAGGCGTACCTTGGTTGTTGGGCTGAAACTCTTGTCACATTGTAATTAGTGTCAGTTTGTGAACAATGCATGTCTTGTTGCACCCATTGTCACAATGGCTGGGGCTCTTGTGATATCTTTTGCAAGTACGGCAAGCGTCTTCTTCGACAATGCTTCCTGCTTGACATACTTACGTCTACCTATGGCTATTGCTTGTCCATACAGCACGGTTATTGCTTGTCCATACAGCATGGTTATTGCTTGTCCATAAAACAACACTACAGCATGTGTGGCGCATTATCGCCCGATGTCTTTACAACGCCTTGCAATTTATACTGCGACTTCACCAATGGACGTCTTTACAATGTCTTTAAATTTACTGAACAGGCCCAGTCCCATTTTCCAACAAGACTCCTTCAGTTTGCACATTTTCCGAAATCCTTCTGCATCCTCTTCCTTGAATGCTTTCTCTGTTCAAAACCCATTATCAACAAAGTGAAACAACCCTCCTGCGCAGTATTGAGTGAAGGAGGCCCTTTTGTCCCCAGCCTGAACAGGAACGTTGGAGTGCATTAACGTTGCAGATGGGATCAGGGCGATGGTGCCCGGTGGGAGCTCAATGACAAGCCCCAGATTCCAGAGTACGAGATGACCCCCCCTTTGTCAGGTCATACAGACCGAGCCCTGATATTGCACACCAACCGAACGGCAGATTCTGCGTATCCCGGTGGCGGTAGGTCCATACGTCGGAGCCAAAGTTGAAAGCAGCACTCGCATAGATAGAACGGGGGAAGTTGGGCTGGAGTGTTGGCATCATAGTCCATAGCGGGTCGAGGCGCTCCTTGTAGTATGCATAGATGTTGGGCGCCCACAGTTGAAAGCTTGCTAAGCACACGCGTGGTCAGCATACGAGATGAGCAGTTCAAACGCGTACTCACCGCTTTGGAATGCAGCTAATTGCTGGACGTCCATGCTGGCACGAAGGCAATCTGCCATTCCACTGTGCTCCCAATTATTAAGCCTTAATGGTGCCTTTGTTCCTTTCCCATGGGTTACCCCGACGTTAACTGCACAGAAAAGCCCGTGGGGATGGGCAGCTGGGCTGAAGCCGGCTAGCTCAGCCTCATGCTCCATAAGATTGTACATGGCATCTACCGATCGTAGGAACTCCGGGCCTTGTGGCCGCCCGCTCATGGCGGCCACAATCCTACCTGTGCTGTCAAGAATGGGCTGATCATTTCTGAAAATTCGCCCCAATGAGACACCCATGCGCAAAATAAGGATAGCTTACAGGCCATTCCACTCGACAACTTTTAGTCCCATAGTCCTCAGCTCGGTCAACGACCAGCGCTTCTTGTCCCCAGGTGTCGGCGTTGCATTCTTTGCGGAATAGGCGCCTTTTGTCACTGGGAGGCCTTCAGTCATGAGCGACGTGCCCAGTGGGGCAGCCAATTGCACGTACTTCTCGAGCGTCCTTGGCCGCGGGATGTGGCCTTCTTCAAGGATGCGAGCAGCCCGTCGCTGACGGCGCTTGTCGTGGCTTCGGGACTTTGGGGGGGCATCATTGGGATCAAGGCGAGCTTTCTTAGTGCCCTGCTCTAGGGCGTCATGTATTCACTGTCCAAGGAAACATAGTCACAGTCAAGCCTGGTTGAGGCTCGCAGGAGTGCGGCCATATCCAAATCAAAGCCATTTGCACTGTATATTGGCACGGCATTGAAGGCCGAGAATACTGCGCCAGGTTGCGTCTGCAGTGCGCCCCAGTGAGTCAATTTCAATCACCTCAAGCGCCAATTGCTCACCGATCTCATCCCAGGGACTGCGTGAGGGAATTACCTGCCATTATAATTCAGAATATATGTTACTAATTGCGGCGGGCGGGGAACAGCGAAAGCGTGGACCCGAGCAGTTGTTCACGCCAGCGCCCCACGCATTGGTCCCCTCGAGCCCAGGTGCGATCTCCAGGGGGACCAAGCGCACTGCTTGGTATGGCGCTAGCACCGGCAGAAGCTACTCGCGCCCGCAAAATGAACGGCGTACCTGGAAACGCAGCGCACGATGGCGCTAGCAGTGTAAACGAACTTGCTGAGCAGTGTGACTGACCTGAACTTGGCACCGTGCTTTGTTACCTGTCACGAGTAACGTCACGCTCCGGTGCCCCGCCTCGCAACTTGACCAATAATAGTAACGGCAACAGCGATCTATTTACAATTTGTCTTACGTATGTAGATCAACTTGGAAGGCAGCGGCAGGTTGTACGGTGGGCCACGAGAAGGCTGGGCCGCAAAACTTCTCTCAGTGTGCGCTCCCCTGCCACTGGCGATCGTTATACGGCGTGAAATGCGATGGCGCAAAGCGGTAGTAGGCACGACGTGGGTCGCCGCCCAGGGAAAGTTAGCGGGCCCCCGGAGCGCCCGAAAGTAAGCGCCCGGCCAACGCGATGCGCTTGTCCGGGGAAAAAAGCGGCAGGGCGCCAGCGCGTCCCAAGTGAACGTGCACCGAATCTGGGCCAATGCCCGCCGCGAAGGGCGCGTGCTAGCGGGCCGCCAGTGCGCACAAAATTAAGTGCCCGGATAGCGGGGCGCATTTGCCCCCCGAAGGGAGCGCGGCGCCAGCGCGTCTGAACGCAAACGCGGGGCGAACTTGGGGCGCTCGGCGGCGCGCCGACCCAAGGGTAAGGTCGCATGGCGCCCTTTGTTTGGCTAGCAAATTTTCCTGCCATGGGAGTCCAGAGCAGACGTTAGTAAGATGGCGGGCAACAGCAAAAAAGCGGACCCGAGCAGTTGCCTCCAGGGTCCCACAGCGCAGCGCGTTTGTCTCCCCGAGCCCAGGTGTGATCTCCAGGGGAGCCAAGCGCGCTGCGTTGTAGGGCACTGGCGCCAGCGTCTCGCATCTGCGAAGTAAACGGCGTACCTGTAGGCGCATCCTGCGGCGGTGCTACCGGGGGGGAGGCCCAGCGTTGAACCTGTTGACACGTCAACGAACGAAAACCGCTGTTACAGGTCACAAGTAACGTCACACCTCGGTGCCCCCAGTTCGACGCCTAGTTACTTGTCACGAGTAACATCACGCCTCGGTGCCCCCTGGTGGGGCAAATTTGTTTGCCCCAAACAAAAGAGAAGGTTCTGCGTCTAGTGTACTGCAGCCGCCCCTCGTGTGTTGCTTCTAAGGCTGACTTAGTTGTTTCGTTCTGTACCGCTGTTGTTCATAGTCTTCTCTGCATAAGGAGAAATACACCTCTGATTACCCGGTATGTCCCTTCTGTTACCTTCATGAGGGGAGGACGGATCCACTCCCGCGGCGGCCCTCTTATTCTACGCCGCGTGCGGCACGCCTGATAATATCAGCGTATTGTATCTCTCGAATGCATCGCACTATTAACGTATCTAACGACTGCATCGCATTGCTCACATTACTTAGTTCATCGCCATCACGACCATGCCTTCCAACCCCGTCTTCCAAAATAACGCCGTCTTTTCGGCGAGGGAATGCGTCCCTGATAGTTTTGCGGGGCTGCCTTGGCAGTCTTCCTTCATAAGACTAGCTCCCAATGACAACCCGCTGCGGGGCCAGGATCCTGAAATGGCCGTAAGTGTATTTGTCACCTCCTACATTCCATGCGCTCAACTCAGAGGTCAGAACGTCTGCACTTTGTTAAATAGGGAGGAGCGGGACTTTTCGAAACAAAGCAAACTGATAAGGTACCTTCGAGGGGAAAGTTTGTCTCAAGATGAAAGGACCACCGTTTTCACCACCCTCATGCAATATCGATATATGGATATAGCATTGCATGTCAATGGCTACGATTCAACTCAGGATATTGCACCTCACGGAACGGTCGTTATGGCGGATAGAATTGCACGTTTCGCATAATTTTTCCTTTTCCAAGCGCTTATATACCCGATGTTGCAGTCCCTATGGCGCTTGAACAACGTTCAGGAGTTTATACAAAATCGACAGAAGAGCTTCCATCGCGCAATGGGGCAACCATCCCAAGCTCAGTTGTCTTCGCGCGATATCCCGGATTTGTACACGTCTATATGGTCCTACAAATCCAAGGTCGACATTTATTCCACTCTGGCAAACATTCACGCCGCCGCTTTCGTCGATGCCTATTATAGGCGGGTGCGTATCGGTTTTCGCACTCAACAATGTTGCAGATAAATGACACGCCCTTCATATCCGTATAGTATGGCGAAGAGTTACCCAAATTCATGGCCGACCTTGAAAAGAAGCTGACCTCGAACGGTGCTAGGCACAACATACTTTGGCCGGGGAGTGATACGTCGGTTGGTAAAATACGCAAACCGATGCTTATCGCTCTTTCGGTCTCCCCTCTGTGCCTCCTGTTCCCTAAAAATTTGGTCGATGGATCTGGGGACGAACGTTTTCTCGAAGTGAGTCCACGCGGGCAAACAAATTTTCGTGCATGAATCTGATGGCCATACGTTGAGTTATGGACAAAGCTTGGAACTTCTAGGCCAGCTCCAATACGTCAAGCAGAGTTAATTGTATGGTGTCTTGTATCTTCCATATCTGCAGGCAACAATTTGATCAGCGCTCTTGGCGCTGCTCTCAATGACCTCTCACGTATCAACTTCAGTGAATGCCTCAATTGGGCGACTCCCTTTTCCAGAATGTGAAACCCCAACACCCATGCCAAACACAATCAAAGAGAAAGCAATGCAGATAGTGCAATGGGGGAGAAGGTCATGCCTGGCCTGGGGCTAGACACGAGCAGGGAAAAGGAGATAGGTAATGATAGCGACGTTGACATGGAGGCTGGCGGCGGGGGTTCAACCAAGCAGGAGGAAAGAATTTCCACTCCTTTAGATCAGCTTAACTCCTGGTGGTCTGACATTCATGCAAGATTGCCCGATGATTGCATTGGTCCATATACGAACCCTACGAACCCCTCCCCTACAAATGTGTTATTTTACAACACTTTTACATCCCTGTCCCCGGTCGATTTTGTGAACATCATTTGCCACAAGCATGTTGTTATTCATGGCAGACTGACAAGGGCATATTCATTTGCTCAAGCTTTGCGACAGGTAGAACCTCTGATCAAAGAAACAGGAGTTCACAGTAACTATCATTTTAATGCCCCAGTACATAAACAGTTATAACCTACCAACAATGCAGATCTGTCTGTGGATAGCAATATCACTGCACAATTTAGGAAGTGTCTTGTTGGTGATCTTCTCCATTTACTAAAGAATTACCCATCCGGATCCAGGGCAGTGAATGCACTGGACCTTGCCTCCGATCGTGAAAACATCCTCGACATTCCTGACGAATTCTTATCAGACCGAGAGGCTTGGACCACTATGATAGACGGCAAAAACTGTCACCAAGATTTCCAATAACTGTGGACGGCCATGAGATGGGGGCTTGCCGCAACTGCTGGGGCCTTTGACATGTACCACATTGATACATCGGGAATGGGCACATGCATCACAGTGGACATTGGCGTAAAACTTTGGGTAATAGTGTCACCGAGAAATGGAAGGATAGATAGCGGGTTGGCAACGCCTGCTGTTTTCACTCAGGGGTATGGAGTGGGCTCGCTTGACCCCACAGTTTGGAGGTTGGATGTTGTTGTCTTGAGGCCGGGCATGCTACATTACGTTTGCTGTGTCACATCATCTAGTTCAGCGCATCTGACATGTTTGCGGTAGTTTTATGAGACCCGGTGACACGGTGTGAACTGGTACACCCGTGAAAAACGCGATTTTGTGTCAACAAAATGTGTTATCATGCCAAGACTAGGGAAACTATAGAGCTGGGGAGGAGCCCGACTCTGTCAGTTAAAACCGTGTTGAGAAGCGCCCAGA
>JABCKJ010000642.1:0-10693 GCA_018850815.1 Asterophora lycoperdoides
AGTTCAATCCGATTTCAATCCGACCCTTGCAGCTACAAACAGATGGAAACTCTTGGAACTGATCTCATCAGATGTAAAGCATGTCTTATTTTGACTGGGATGGATGCCCCTACTCTGTCTGAATGCTTGCATACTATTCATTTTATGCCTTTTTCTGAAGCCCAAGGCTTCATTGACGCAGTAATGCCACAACAGAAGCTGCCCATCGACTACCTTCATCAACTTTCAGAAGTGGATAGGACTACTGCACACCGAGAATCCTTGGAAAATTGGCTGAGGGGTTGTGGCATGGTTTTTGGAAGGAAAAATATGTATCATTCCAAGGTATCGAGGCCAATACAACGATGAACGATGGCGGCAAGACGAACGCGCACGCCAATCCGCAGATCGAGCAGAATACTTTTTGGGAAAGAAGCCTGATGGCAAACTATTCTTGGCTCATTTTCGATCATATGTCGTCCCTGCGGGATTTAAACTCAGCTGTGCCGGTCCCTCTACTCGAGGCTTGCCTCTCAGTAGAGGGAACGGTCACCGGTCTACTGGACGGAGTGGTCAGGGGTTCGAGCCTTGCGTGCTACACTGTTTTGCGCCAATCCGACTACTACTACACTCAAGTACTGTCCAAGTAAGCTCAAGTAGTGGGCGTCTAATTGAAGACTTCACTCACACTTGGCTCATATCTTTGTAACTTGAGGAGCTTCGCAACTTTAGAACTTGTACTGTACTTAGCTGATTTGGCGACTTCGGGAGAATGCCAAAATGTCAATCACATATTATAAGTTGAGAAGTCAACAAGACAAAATTCAAGTCAATTACAAGTTAGAAAGCTAGCTAAGTGAAATACCAAGCTGGCCATCTAAGTGTAAGCTGCTAAATCATAAGCCCAAGTCCGTGTCATTTCCCTGATTTGAAGATGGCCGCTTTCTATGGCCCCATCATCATTCTTCGATACATTGCAGAGAACGCCATCCCGGGAGTACCTGTATTGCTGAAGGAACCTGTTGCCTTAATTATCACACCTCTTATTGAGCTTGGAAATAGTCAGGTAAGTCAAACCACTCCGTCGCATGGCATTTTAAGCATGACTATGACTGCCTCTTCATCAGGTACGGGAAATGGAGGATATAGGAATTCGAGCAGTTGCCCTGAATGCTGAAACTCTGACTGTGGCTTCGCGTGAAGGCCAAAATCTGTACCGAGGAGTAGACTTCGGCGACGATTTGGCGGCAGTTTTGTCATCTCTATCTAATCACATTCTGCTATGTATCTCAATGGTCACATGGAGTCAACTTTCTTCGTCTAACACCGACGTTAACACTCCTGCCAACGGCCTTAAGTGACGGCAGACCATATAGTAACAGATCGATTATCATCAGTTACATTAGGTCAGCTTTAGGAGACTAGATCGTCGACACATGTGTGGTTTTGAACAATAACAATAATATGGCATATGGCAACTATACTAGTACGAATAGTGCACAAGGTACTGATATCGAAATTATAAAGTGCTCAGCAGAGCAGCGCAGCGCGAACACAAACAAATCAACATAAACGGCCGTGGGTCCCAAGGGTGGGTGGGATGATATCGCGTTGGTCTTGTGTCTACAATCTAAAAGTCAAAAAGTCGTCCCCGGAAGGAGGCGTGTAATGATGATGCACGTATGATCGCGAGAGTGGATGCCGATGATGAATGGTTGGGTGTATATGCTCGAGAGATTTGCTGAATGAAGGATGACGCGCCCAGAGAGGAACAAGGGTGCCGGAAAAGATTGCTTTACCAGCGGTCTCCACCTCCGCCACGACCCCCGTAGCCGTTGTCGTAGCCACCTCCACCGTGGCCACCACCACTTCCTCCCCATCGTCCGCCTCCACCACCACCACGTCCACGGCCTCCTCCATAACGACCTGAGAGCAAAAATGAGCGTTGCTCATAGAAGACATCCAGAAAAAACACGTACCACGCCCACCGCCACCACCGTACATGGCCATTTCCTCGAGTTGGGGAGGAATGACGGCCTTGGCCTCCCGCAAGATGCCCACAAGCTCACGAGCGCTCTTTGCGTTGTCAGTGGTGAAGTACGTGTATGAGATACCCTTACTGCCAGCACGCTGTGGAATTGATGAGGACTCCATAATGAGTTGAAGAAAACTAAGAGACTTACTCCTGTGCGACCAATACGATGGATGTAGTCCTCGCAGTTATTGGGGAAGTCATAGTTCTGTAGAACAAAGCCAATGATCAGCAACCAGTCAATTGCAAGGGAAGGAAAGAAATCGACGTACGATAACATATCCTACATCCTTTACATCTGAAGGAGGGAGCGGCAGCCAACAAAAACATATGCCATGCGGAGCGAATCACACACACAATTTTCGTGAGGCGCACGCAAATGGCGGGACGACATGAAAACAAGGCAGTCAAACAGTCAATATACAGTTGGTGGGACACGACACGACAAAGCGCTTCGAGGCAAGCCCGAAAAATGATAAAAGGGGGATGGGGGTAAAACCGTTACACATTACATCATAAGGGGAAGCCCCCAGCCCAAAGACGGGCCGAAGGCACAGCGTGTCCAGGATGGAGACAGGTAATACAAGACGTCGACGCGCAGGGGCTTGAGACCGAGAGGCGGACCAGGGGATACCAGTAGCAGAGTCCCCGAGAACAAATTCCTCTCGAGCCGTGCGGGTTCAGTTCATGATCGGTGTGTCTCCGGATTAACGCTCCCACATTTGCTGCAGTGTCACCGGCCGGTCGCAGTTAAGCTTGGTTTCCAAACGATATCACCACGTTACCGCACAAGCCCAGGCGAAACAGAGCCCCATCGGGGAGCAAAGTTCGCTAGAAGAAAAAGATAGGGACTCATGGCATGGAAACCACGTCGTCGCGCTTGTTGATAGAATAGAGAGACGTACCAAGCCCACGAGATGCGACGTCTGTGGCGATCAAAATAGGAGAACGACCAGCTTTAAACTCGCCGAGAACCCAGTCACGTTCGCGCCTGGCGAAGCTAGATCAGCGGAAACATGGTGGACATTAGATCGGCACTTACTGTTCTTTGTCACCATGAATAGCCAGTGCGGGCCAGCCATCTTGACGCAAGTACTTCGTGATATCATCCGCAACCCGCTTGGTGGCCACGAAGATAAGCACCTTTGCGTTCTCAGCGCTGATCTGATCAAGATGCTTGATGAGCTTGGCTCGCTTTTCAAAGTCGCTGACGACGTCAACAATCTGTTGGATGTTGTGGTTGGCAGTCAGGTCCATGGACCCAATGTTGACTTGAATCATGTCCGACAAAAAATCCTGTAGTCATCGACGTTATGAGTTTGGCGGATAGAATATGAGAAGCGTCATTTACATTGGCAAGCTTCTGAACGTCCTTGGGCCACGTAGCGCTGAACATGAGGGTTTGACGATCTGGACGAATCTGGGAAACAATTTTACGGATCTGGGGCTCGAAACCCATGTCCAGCATGCGATCTGCCTCATCCATGACCAGGTACGTCACGCGGCGCAGATTTGTCTTTTGAGTTTCCAGCATGTCGATGAGACGTCCAGGAGTGGCGATCACGATCTCGACACCACGCTGCAGGTCACGGATCTGAGGCCCCTTGGGGGCACCACCGTAGATAGCAGTGTTGCGGATACGAGAGTTGGATCTGGAGACAACCATGGGTTTCAAGGAAACAACGTGACACCGCGAGGAGGACATACCCGAATTTTGTGCACTCTTGCTGGATCTGCACAGCGAGTTCGCGTGTGGGAGCAAGAACCAGAGCGATGGGACCATCGCCGGGGGCGAGGAGGGGTTGGCTGAACACGACTGATTAGTCATCTATACCAGGTTAGCAGATATAGGAGGCATACGCATTTATGTGGAGCATGGCAGGGAGAGCGAAAGATATGGTCTTCCCAGATCCCGTCTGAGCAATGGCGACGACATCGCGACCGCTCAGGGCCATGGGCCATGCCTGGCACTGAATGGGCGTGGGTGCGGCGAAACCTTGTGCGCGGATGGAGGTCATCAAATATTCAGGGAAACCACATTCATCAAAGGACTGGACAGGTCTGGGAACATTCCGTCCTTGGACCTGTACATAGAAAGGCTCAGTGACTGTAAAATGAAGAGGAAAAGGATCATCGTACTTTGATTTCTTTTGCGCGCCTGAACTCGTCGATATCCTGCTGGGGGAGGTTTGTAACACGCTTGTCTTCAACATAGAAGTTTTTTTCGAAGCGCTCGATCTTTGCGTTGGCCCAGTCGACCGCACGGAGTCCTCCGCCCAGGTTTGACATCCTGTCATCGCCACCCCATCCACCTCCGTGACCGCCACCATAACCGCCTCCACCTCCATGACCACCGCCGTAACCACCGCCGTAACCACCGTAGCTCTGCAAATCGTCCTTTAGCGAAATTATCATAGCAGTGAAACAAGACCCACCATTTTATGTATGTAAAGGGTAAAGAATTCCTGCTGTGAGCAAGGTGAGTGCTAGGAACCAGGTTGAAAATTTCTCCAAACAAGGCCTTACACCTAAGCTTTACACCTCTTTACACAAGCTTTACACCTAAGTGCCATACACGACAGTTACAAATACAGCACTGCCACTCGCGGTGCAAGCTGTGTCGTGTGGAATGTCAGAATAGGATGTATAGTAGGCCGAAAAGTAGGAGGGTATCTGGTATATGGGTACTGGTAGATGAGCGTCTTGTCCGTGTGTGTAGTATGCCCGTGTGCAGCAGAGAAAGCAAGCGAGGCGAGAGAAAAGCAATCAATCTACGCGTCGTGAGCGAGCTTGCTCGGTGTGTAAGGGCGTGGAAACACTCACAACAGAGAAACCTTACATGACTGTACAATTTGGCGAGTGCTTCTTTGATTTCTTGGGGGGTTTTTCTGATTCGGGATATTGCGAGCGCATCTGTTTTACGAGATCTTCAAACACATCCTGGATATGCCAGTTTCGTTTCGCCGAAGTCTCGTAAAATGGGAGCGCCCAGCGGCTTGCGAGGGTTTGGATAGTGCTTCGCTGGACCTCGCGTTCGTTTACGAGATCGAGCTTGGTGCCGACGACGACAATGGGGATTCCCTGGCGAGAGACTGAGTTGGAAAAATAGATGCTAATTGGAAGTAGCACACCGTATCTACCCCCTTGATGCGATATATTTGCTTTCGCAGATTGTCCACCTCCTTCAGACTCGCTTCTTGAGTTAGGCTATGAGAGAAGGAAGGTGAGACCTAGATGATGCGAAAGGGTGTATGACTTACCTGAACACCAACACGAATCCCCTACCCGACTGTAGATTGATAGATGGGCGTACGTCATAGGACGTCAAAATTATACCCACACACCTTGATGTATACCTCGTTCAGCGAAGTGAATTGTTCTGCTCCTGCGGTATCCAAGACTTCGAGCTGTTGAGAATCACGTCAGGCGCGGGGCATGGCCCAACAGGGGTAATCGGAGAAACACTATGTCAGTTATCAAGGGAATGAACGTACCGAGGACAATTTCCCGTCTATCATGATAGTCCGTCGATACTCCTCTAAGCGCACATAAGCCCAGAATCAATCGGTGTAGATGCGTGCGCGCACCTTCTATTGTGGGGTCGTAGTTCTCAACGAATACGTCCCTAATGAAGCGGACTGGGGCATCTTAGACGTTGGCTTCATTTCCCGAGTAACCGCGAACATACCCGTCAATGCGGACTTGCCGACACCTCCAGCTGGGCACACAAATCGGGTCCTGTGTTAGCAACACTCAGACACGTGGGAACGCGGTGTTCACCTCCAAGCACGACTACATTGAACTGACGCATAATGGTGTTTCGTGGGCAAGCAGAGCGATAGCGCTCAACGAGAGCACAAGGAGGGAGAACAAGGATGAAGCTTTGGAGAGGAAAACAGGAAATGCGGCAGTGCCTGGCGTGAGAGCTTTGGCGCCGGCGCGCCGCGTTGCACAACTGCTGTACCTCACGAGTCACGACCACAACAACAACAGATGGTGCGCCCGCGGACTTTTCTTGACTTTTCCGTCAACAGCGAGCCACTGGGCAGGTAAATAAATCCTTAATCCTGCTGGACTTTGTTCAAGCTGTCCTAGGGTCATATTCGAACTCTATAATGACACCGCGCCAAAGACCGCCGAAAAGTACGCGAGCACCCGCCTCTGATGTCGTCGACCAAATGCTTATGCGTTCAACAGCTTTCGTGCTCTGTGCACAGGAGAGCGAGGTATTTCACCCAGCAGCCAACACCCGCTATACTACAAAAACAGCACAATTCATCGGTCGATAAAAGACTTCATGATTCAGGGTGGAGGTACGTTCTTATACCTCAACTCGACCACTGCCTCATACCGCTGTCAGATTTCACCAAGTTCAACGGAACGGGGGGCGAATCTATCTATGGTGGTACCTATGCCGACGAAGACCTAACGCGCCCGCTAAACGCCGAAGCACTCCTCTGCATGGCGAACAAAGGTCCCAACACCAACAACTCACAATTCTTCGTCACCCTGCGTGCATGCCCTCATCTCAACGGCGCGTAAACTTTCACCGCACTAACGTTGTTGAGCCTAACTCAACTCTTACCCTGCAGGTAAACATGTTGTTTTCGGCCGTGTCATCCGTGGCTACGAAGTTGTCCAGAAAATTGTGGACCTGCCTGTCGACGCTAAAGATCGTCCCCTCACTCCCGTTGTGATCTCCAACTGTGGAGAGCTCGAGCTCCGCAAACAACCAGGTCCGCATTGACAGCTATTTCTGTTACAGCAATCCCTGATTTCCATGACCAGTCAAAACAGTTGAATCGACCTCGAATGAACGGACAGCATCCGAAAAGCGGCGCAATAAGCGCTCTCCTTCCGGCTCGCGTTCCCGTTCCCGGTCGCGCTCGCGTTCCGACTCCCGCAGCCCTAGCCCCAAACGCGATAGTGAGCGGCGACGCAAAAAGCAGAGCAAAAAGTCCAAACGGCGGCATTCGCCCGACGGCTCTCTGACCCCTTTCCAATCGCCTGCTCAAGATCCGAAGGACCCCACAGAGGAGACAGAGGAAGAGTACGATCTACGGCTAGAACGCGAGGAAAAGGAGAGACTTGAGGCTGCGCGGAAGCAAGAGCTGGCGCGGATCAAGGAGAAGTACGAGGCTGAGCTGAAGAGCAATAATGGTGTACGGTTCAAGGGTACGTACGTTTTTTTCTATTTTGAAGTTTCATGGGCTTATCCCTTCTTTTCACAGGGCGGGGCAGGATGAAGTTCCTGGATCCGGAGCTGCAACGCCGCGACTCTCGGTGATGTCTCCTAGGTGTAATTACGGAATGCTAATCCAATATTTCATGAGAGTCTGTTAAGGACTGGCTGAAAATCTTCACTTCGAAGCCTAGACCTTCCCGAGCGACGAATCCGGTGCCAGCCGGCCTGGTGTCCGTCCACCCAAACTTGTGCCTTCCTTAGGAGCTCTTTCAGCTCTCTTCTGATCTATTCTTTACTCCCACCACGAGCCGTCTTTCTTCGGTTGGGTGTATTTATGGTCGAGATCAGCTTCTTCACCGTCCCATGACTCGAACTCAAGCCCGTCTGAACAAGGCATACTCAAGGAATTCGATGACTCGTTCGATGCCCAAACATCTCAAAGGCTATTTCCAGACGACTTACTTGAGCGAGTCTGGATAAACGCCATCCGACTCGAGAATTGACGACTACCTGCATGTGCATCTTACTGGACTCCTCTTCCACGAAACTCAGACCAGCTCGCTTCTCTTGCTGGGCAATCACGCACAGTTTGGGCCCCGAATTAGCCATCAACTCATGCAGCTCATTTGACGAGTCCCCGGCAGATCCTCAGCCTTACGCATACCGACCTCTCGCCTGTGACAGACCTTGGCGTTGTTCACCACGACCTGCCGGCACTGCAGGATGCAGGAATATCTGATATGCTATTGCGGGGTGTGGAGTGTGGAAACAGTGGATCTTTCTCTAGAGATAATAAATAGGATTGGATTTCCCGGGATGAAAAAATAGAGATGTGCAGAGAAAGTAACGAATGTCATCAATCCCTGGCGTACTTTTTTGTAAAGTAAAACGACAGTGCGGTGCTGTGCCCCTTAACAGGTTCGAACTGTTGACCTCTGGATTACCGCCACCGTAGGGCGTCATATGTCTATGAGACCAGCGCTCTAACCAACTGAGCCAAAGAGGCACACGATATGTCTTTCTCAAGATTATTTATCATCAATAACGGATGCCCGGCAACTGCCGTGGCCGTCGTGTGACAAATTGAGGAGAAATTTAGGACAACTCAAGTGGGTTCTAGCAATCACACTGACGAGCAATGCGTAAGACTTTCTGATTTCTTGCGATTATGCCTTCACTGACCAGGGATATTGTATAGCTCCAAAGAAATCGAAGAAAATTTCCCTTAACGAGTTCCTTGGCGATAGTGGTAAGTGCACGATCGTCTGCAGCATATTACAAACTTGACTTTGATGATTTAAGCCTTGGGATCATGGGCGGACGAGATGGACTCGCTTCCTAATGCTCGTACGTGGCAATGAGTTGCTTTCTGGCTTGCTTTTTAACCAGTGCAATAGCCGCTGTGCGCAGCGAGGAGGATCAAGGGCGTCCAGGAGATCGCTACGGACGACGTGATGATTTTGTGTCTAGCCGACGTGAGCTCATATCATGCTTTGCCGTGGAAGGAGCTGATATTTGTCCCCATCCTGTCCAGCCGA
Organism: Asterophora lycoperdoides; assembly: GCA_018850815.1. NCBI lineage: Eukaryota > Fungi > Basidiomycota > Agaricomycetes > Agaricales > Lyophyllaceae > Asterophora > Asterophora lycoperdoides. The sequence continues at coordinate 8,735 of JABCKJ010000642.1, forward strand.
TAGGTCTGGACCACCCAGGGATGACGTCCCACTGCCGACACAACCTCCCTACACTGCGTTCGTCGGTAACCTTGCTTTCGACCTCACCGAATCGGAATTTGAGGATTTCTTCAGCCCATGGAAGGTGTGCCGACCGCCGTGGTTGTGTAACTGTAACTCCCACATTGCTGACTTTTTGAGCAGGCAAAATCTGTCAAGATCATCAAGGACCGCGAGGATAAGCCCAAAGGTTTCGGTTACGTTGAGTTTGAAGAACTGGATGGATTAAAAGATGCATTGGCAAAAAATGGCACCGTGAGTGCAGCCTATCTACTGTGTGCTTGCGATTTTTATACCAAACGGATGCGTAGAACTTCTCTGGCAGAACCGTTCGCGTCAGCGTCGCAGAACCTCGTAATAACCTCCTTATACAACACCAACACTCAGCTGACGTTTTGATTGCAGCCAAGGAACGCGGTGGGTTTGGTGGAGGAGGTGGCTTTGAAGACGATGGCAAATTCGACAATCCCTGGCGACGCGACGGTCCTCTTCCTGATCTCGGCGGCTCTCGTGAACCGCCACGCCGCCGCTTCGACGGCCCTCCATCGGGCGAGCGCACTTTGCCCAGCGTTGCGGAAGGCGCGAGCGATTGGCGCTCCAGCCTTAAGCCCCGCCCCGTCATCCCCGACGAGCCGCCCGTCAGGCGCAGGTCTGGCTTCTCCACCCCCGAAGGTCAGCCCAGCGCCGCCGACCAGGCAGAAGTCTGGACCAAAGGTAGTAAATTTGTGCCTTCAGCTCCGCCAGAAGAAAAGTTTGGAAGCCTGAGGGGCAGGGGAGAAATAGGACCTCCCAGAGAGTCAGTCAGCGACGAGAGCGATTGGAGAAGCGCGAGGCCCAAATCCAGCATCTCTCGTTAGTCCCAGTTCAATGTGTCTTGTCCTTTTTTGCTGAGCCCGGCCTATTTGATAGCCAACAGCTCGACGCCCCCCACTCCGCAATTGGGTCGGAGGAAGCTCGAGCTCCTCCCACGGTCAGGCAGCGCATCCGTCAGCCAGTCCCCACTCTCCTCTCCCAAACTGAGCTCTACCCCCGCCGCCACCCCTGCGGGTGCACGTGCAAGCCCCTTCGGGGCCGCACGGTAAGGCAGATTTCTCTTCACTGCCGCCACGACGTCCGCTCAATGAAATCTGCTTTCCGCAGCCCCGTAGATGTTACATCGAAGGAGAAAGAGGTGGAGGAGCGCATCGAGAAGGAGCGTGAAGTCGCCAAGCTCTCAGTGTCGCGCACCAACTCGCGCCAGCCGTCCGAGCGGAGCCCTCTGACCGGCACCCGTACGCCTCCCGCCGGCTCTGCCTCGCCCAAGATCACCACTGCTACCGTCGCGGGTGCGCCCAGGCCGGCTTTGGCGCCGAGTGTGCGGCCGACACTGAGCTTCGCTAGCGCTGCTGCTTCCAAAAAGGAGTCTACTGAACAAAACACGGCCGAAAAGGTAGATACGGTTGGGGCTGAAGTGAGAGAGGTTGAGAAGGTTACGGCAAAGGTCGCCGAGGTCGCGATCTAGATTTTGTGTTTGACCTTAAGATTATGTTTGCTCGGAGAATAATTGACCGTCGTGTTTTACAGTTGTCCTAGATTGAGTTGAAACTTTGTGGTGTGGCCGTCTTACGTCTACGTGCATGCTGCCAGGCGCGGTCTACAAAGTTCATTCATTGATTCAATCCGACACAATCGTCCCTAAACGTTACATAATAATTGACCACGCCTCAAAGCAAACACAGGCTGGACAGGCTGGTATAGGTGGTATTATCAACTTATAATACTTGTACATACATACGTACAGGTGATTGGAGCTCAAGCGGCAACTGGTGTTCTATCCAACGTTCAGAAAAATGTCAGCAGCACAACTTCGGTTTCTGCGATATCGACACCACGGTTGATAGCTCTCGTCTCCTGGTGCTCCGTCCCACTGACACGACCGTC
>JABCKJ010000643.1:0-10644 GCA_018850815.1 Asterophora lycoperdoides
CGAACCTTCCATCCGGTGACAATGGCGAAGTCCATTGGGGCCTGCACGTTGTCGTTGCGCACAGTCTTGAAGGACTCACCCTGGTTGCCAACAACAGCACAGAACTGCTCGACCTCGTCCGCCGCGATGGTGACCTCGGGGCCCTCGAAGGTCTCACGGAGGTTGATCGAAGGAAGCACCTCATCGTCACCATACCACAACTTCCAGTAGAACTCCTTGATGCGGGTATTGCGGCCCTCAGCAACCTCGTGGATGGGCGCGTAACTAGAGGCGGGCTTGTACAAGAACTGGAGAGAAAGGGGAACGGAGACCTCTTGACGTTCTTCGAACAGCGTGACGCTGATTGACTGCTTCTGGTCGTTGTATTGGATTTCGAGTGCCTTGAAGTTGGGGTCGTGGATACCGTACGAGCGAGCAGCGCCGTAGAAAGACACCGAGTTGGCGGTCACGATGACCTTCTGTCCGACACGGGGAGCAAGGATGCGACGCAGGGGGTTGTCGATGTAAGAGGTGCCCTGGACGATAGTGGGCGAGGCGATGAGGGCCCTGCGCCATCCCAAAGTCGGGCCAGCAAGAGTCTCGAGCCACGCAGACGTCTCAGGAAGGGTCTTGCCTATCTCGTAGGTGAGAGCATCCTGAGTCTCAGAGGTGCGAACACCAGCGATCTTGGGGGCGACGGAATCGGGAGCTTCGCCGAGGTAGTCGACGATGGGGATGGAGCTCTCGTTGTTGTTGTACTTGCGCTCGAGCAGGCGCTGGACGAGGGACTTGTTGATGTTCCCAAGGAGGTCCTTGATGGGCTCGTCCTTGACGAGGGAACCCTTGACGGCGACGGGGCCCTGGAGAATGCAGACCCGCTGAGGGTCCTGGTCGAAGACAGCCTCAATATCCTCAGCAGCCCAGAGAGAATCCTGGTTCATATCATCAATGACTGTTGGAAGGAAAAGGCTAACTAACTTAACGAACCTTCTTAAACCAGACTTCAAACGATGCGTCCAGAACAGGGATGAAGGGAACGGGCTTCTGTCCTGGCCTCTGCGCAATTGCCAGGAAGTACGCGGTGTCCTCCGATGCGAGAAGCTGCTCGGCAGCGAGGGGGTACGCCTTGAAGAAGGTCTCGACGAAGGGCAAGGGGTCATCGAGGGAGGTGTACGACTGAAGGATGGAGGGCTTCGCAGCCGATCCATTGACACCCGCAAAGCGCTCCTCCACGCGCCTCAACCAGTCGCCGGTCAAGTTGCGGAGCGACTTGTCCACCCAGCGCTTCTCGTGCGAGACGAACATCAATCTGACCAGCCTCAGCACGACCTCCTCGTAAGTCATATCCCCGAGGTCCGTCGCGACGCTCCCGTCCTTCTTCCACCCAAACCACGGCTTGGCGAAGTCCTTGTTCAACTTGCCGATGACTTCGTCATGGCGCTCCTTGAGCCAGGGCGCGCGCTTCTCCTTGGGCAGCTTGAAGACGGTGTCGTCGAACTCCTTCCACAGCTTGACGCCACGAGTCGCGACCTTGTGGATGGGCTCACCAAGCTCCGAGCGCACGGTGAGGATGCCTCCGGTGGGCTTCGCATACGTGCCCTCCCAGGCGGCATCGTCGACGCCAGACGCTGCGACGATGAGATCCTTGACGGAGGGGCTTGTGTGCGCCTCCTTCGCGACCATGACGCGGGACGCAAACAAGAAACCATCGAAAGGCATGGGCTGGACGCCGAAGCGCTCGGAGGACCAGTCGCCAGTGAGGTAAGGCCAGACGTCCTCGGCAGAGCCGAAGCCGGATCCACCAACGAGCGAGATGTTGGCGTGTCGGCGGATGGCACGATAGGTGGCGAGGATTGGCTGATGGAAGTCCTCGAAGGAATGGTGGCCTCCGGCGCGGCCTCCAGTCCACTGCAGGATGATGGGGAAGTCGGGGTTGGAGGCGGCGATGTTGATGACCTGACGGATACCATCGACGGAGCCAGGTTTGAAAGCAACGTGCTTGATGCCGGCGCTCCTAAGACCTTCGATGATCTCGACTGCTTTTTCAGTGCTGGGAATACCAGCAGCAACGCAGAAACCTTCGATGGGGAGGCCCTCCTTGCGCAACTCTTGCCAGAGGGGGAACTGGAAACCGAACTGACGTGGGTTGATGTAGAGCGCATTGAGCGTGAGACCGACGCCAGCGGGGATGACCTTCTGGATTTCGGCAACCTTGGCGCGGAGGGCCGCAGCGTTGTAGTGGCCTCCTCCGGCCAACTCGACATGGTAGCCGGCATCGAGAACTGCGCCGACGAAACCAGCTTTCACAGTGGACGGGGTCATACCGGCGACCATGATGGGAGGCTTGCCCAAGAGACGAGAGAAGGGAGTATCAAGGTGGATGGTTCCATCGCTGAGATTAATTAGCACGATACATGTAAAGAAAAGACATCGCGACATACCTGGTACGAACCAAGCTGGGAGACCATTTCTTGCTCCACCAGTCCTCGTACTTCACCTCGGTAGCATCGTACAGCTCAGCATCTCCATTTCCACGATCGCCAGCAACAATAACACGGACACCTCGACCATCCAGGTTTCTCGCAGTGAGCGGGCCGATTCCACTAAGGCCACCGGGACCGAAGTCGATCGCGTGGGTCGCGGTCTCGGGGAAATCTGTCGCCTTGGACCAGTGAATAGGCGACGTAAAGATCTGGTCACACAGGGAGCGCGTGATCGAGGTGGACAAAGTGCGGAGATCCGAGCCTGGTGGCGATGACCGCGTCAATCAATACACATATCAAAAGGCTTAAAATGCTAAAAAGCTTACCGTCCTCGGTGTTGTAGACAGGGATCTTGAGGTCCTTGGCCTCCCAGAGCTCCTCTCCGAGGTCCTCTTCAATGAGCTGCTCGGTAGCACCCTTCAGGTACTCGCTGTGGTAGGGAACACCGACAACAAGGAACCTGACCGAAAACGCAGGCTTACGCTGAGAGAACGGCGTCTTGCTTTGATCAAGGCCACCGGGGGCGCGAACCTTCCTGAGGTTGGTGACGAGCCCGTGGAGCGCACGAGCGGGACCTGTAACGACAAAAGCGCGGGGGCCGTTGTTCAGAGAGACGTTAAGCTTCGAATTGTCAGGGAGATGTGCGTTGGTTTTCTTGATGTGAGTCTCCACATCCTTGAGGCTAAGCCCAGTGATCGACAACATTGGGCTGGGGATTCCCTCGCCACCGTCGACAGAGTCCTGGACGATGCTGGGCTCCAGGGACACGACGGGGAAAGCTTGCTGGCCACGGAGGCCAGAGTAGAACAGCCACTTGAGGGCCTTGCGGGAGTTATCGGTGAACTCGTCGAAAGTCGCAGACGCGGCGATCGCGACGGCGGACACGATGCCCTGGGAGTGGCCGGTTGCGCCAGCGATGCGATCGCGGAGCTCGCCGGGGGTGAGGCCGGAGACCTTGGAAACAACGAGGTATTGGACGAGTTGGGTGAGGCCGATCAAGGGGAAGGAGACTGGGACTGATGCGAGATACGCGATGGATGGGCGCGTGGCCACGTCCTCAAGCCAGGAAACGGCATCGAGGCCGTGCAGGTAGTATCTGGACTCCTCCTCTTCTTCCGCGAGAGGTACGAGGACCTCTTCCGTGATCGTGGCGAGGTACGGCGCGACGAAGGGCTTGTAAATGTCGTAGAGTGACTGGAGTTCATCGAAATACACCTCGTTGGTGCCTTGGCCACCAAACAACGCGAAGATGGAGGCCTCACCGCTCGTGGCGGCGGAGAGAAGCGCGGATTGCGGCCCAGCAGGGATACCAGCGACCTTTTGGCTTTGGAGGGCAGCTACGGCCTGGAAATATGCCGAAAGAACCGCCTTCCGAACCTCGGTGTCAAATGCAGAGGTGAGGGTGTGCACGTCCTTGGTAACGAGGTAGGACGACGTAAAATACTTCAGTACATTCAGGAGGAGGCCGGTGCGTGCTGCGATCGATGCGGGCTCTTCAGGCACTCGTTGGGCTACAAAGCCAAGGAAACTGGCGACGAGCTCTATGGTTGCTTCGTTTTGATTTTCGAGCTGCGCAGTCGTGTCGACGGCATCCACAAGGGTCTGGTTGTGCGCAAAGTCATCCCGCAGAACTTCGGCTGCGATCCATTCATCGGTATTGGTTGATACTGGAATCGATACCTGATGAAGCGCGATGAAGAGTCAATACTGAGCTGGCACCCTGCTTGCGTCACTCACTCTAATTTGGCCTTGGGAGAGAATTATAGGACGGGAAGGAATGCTTTGAGCAAGGACAGGATGTCCGTTGGCAGCCGCCATTCTGAAGTGCTGGTATACAGCTGTTCAGAGGAAAAAGCAGAGGGACAAGCCGTAGAGCCTACAGGAGAGTGTCCAAGTAACCAAAAATTATATATGGCTCTGACCCCAAACGTCTTCCCCAACGGTTTTTTTTGTGAAATGTACACGTGATCGTACTACACGCGTCGATTACTCGGATTATAGTGACCATTATCACCCCATTTACCCAGTTGGCAACTGAATGAGATAGATAACCTCGGCTAGATGTGGTTTGGCCTTAATAGGATTTGGTTAGAGCTTGGTTGGGGTCATTTCTGCCCATTTCTGCTGGGGGGGCTGCGCTCGCGGCACACATGGTGACTAACCACGCCCGAACCACGCCCACGGCATGAGGACTGGGCCCACTGATAACCGTGAATCTTCGTGTTGCCATCACACACAAGGCCGTTCGCCTTCGGTACCCCCGAAAGAACACAGGAACGTGTAAGTGTGAAGAAAAACGAATCGTATGTACAGCGTGTCATCCTCCTGCTCTGACCTCCGTCTCCGCCTGACATATTTCCTGCACCCCTTCCCGGACGAAGACCGCATTGAACTCGATAAGGCCGCGCCGGCCCTCGTATACACTCGTTGGCAGCAAGGCTAACAGTGCGAGTTGGGGTGTTATCAGATGATATGTCAGCGTCGTCCCCGGTGTTGATGGATGAAGGGAGGTTGACGCGCTGGGGTAGAAAAGATCACGGGAGGAACGTTGCGTCGGAGAATTTGACATAGACGTCTTTGGTGGTGGGGTTCGGTCGGACGCGCCCGACAAGAAGGAAGCGGCTGAGGTCGTTGGTGGTGGTGCCGTGGGCAATGGTCGTCGCGTATTAGCATTCGCAGATCTGTAAAGCTTCGTTAACCTTCGCCGAGATTGATGTAAGGCGTCGCAATTACTTGTACAGGGTTCCAAACGAGTTTAGCATTTGTAAGTAATCGCAGCATAGGTTGAACGTTGCAGAGTCGACCGGCGATGCGTCCGTTGCTATGTAGAGTCGTGAAGTCGTGTCGAACAGGAATGCTTTCGGCGATTGGGAATTCTATGAACCGGCACGGAATGAGCACCTCCTGACCCCTAATTGACGTGTATGTTCTACGCACCGCACAGAACACATTTAGTAGATCCTCAAGATACGGCAGGGAGTCGACGAGCTTGTGAAGGACCTTTGAAAATGCCTCGTGCAGGGAGTGATCATACACTGAGGTCAGGTGGAAGTTTAGCTGCACTTGTTCGTAGTCAGGGGAGATGTCCAGCAATCGATCCGAGACCCGCTCGTGAATTTGCCTGAAATTCTCTGAAAAAACGCGTCGTGTCATCAGTTGAGAGGTTCCGTCAAGAAAGGGTTTCGGGGCATCCGCACCGATTTTGTCGTCCTCCTGAAGCTTCTCCGCTTTGTGAACAAAAACCTCCAGTGCCATGTTTGGGTTCGCCTGGTATGCAGCGACGATGAATTCGGCAAGACGCGAGATGGGTTGGTTGTAAAGATCCTGTGTGGGCAGGGGCCGGTGAGAAAGATTCAGCGCAGCGACCGATCGTGTAGACTCACCCGGATGTCAATGACGAATATCATGGTGGCGAACTGCGACAGCGGAGCGCCTAGCGTTTCGACGGAGGTGTTTCCGGGACAGTCCCATATCTCGAGGGGTATAACTGTGCTGGTACGCAGTGGCATGTATGAGGCGCTGTTTAAGCCATGACTTGGACAGATACGCACTCGAATGCGTGCTTCACGATGTGCATGGTGGTCTCGAGGTAAAAGGACTGTTTGGGTGGGAGTTTGTTGAAGAGGACCTGCTGAATTGATGTCTTCCCCGCTCTGGACATAAGAAGGTGAACAGCAAGTGACGGGGGTATTTTAGGGAGATCTACCTCCGCATACCGAGCAACAATATCTTTGTACGGGCGACGGCATCGCTCGAGGAGGACCTGTGTGCTGTTTGAGGGGGCCTGTGTGCGAGAGGAGTGCTCGCAGACGTCGCGGCGTAAGAAGGAGGCGCGTTGGCCATGATGGCAATGACTCCGAGTCGACTGGAGTGGGTGTCTACTTCCGATTCCCGACGTGTCACCAGGGTCGCACGTCCGCTTTTGGTTTCTCGCGCACGTTCGTTGCCAAGTTCAATTGGTCTTCTCTACATAGCGACTTCGGAAATAGCCAATGATCCGTTCCCTCTGTTAAGTCTGTTTTCAACATATCTTCTACAACAACCTACGCCACGCCACTATGAAGTTCGGGACAAAGATAAAGGCAGGTGTCTCACTGTCCCTCTACCTCTTCTATCTCACCTCTGTTTCTCCAAGGACTTGCTTTACGATGAATGGCGCCCGTATTACCTCGACTACAATAAACTGAAGCGGATTCTCAAGGTGCGTTTGTATATCAACCCGTGCTTCATGGCGTGCTCTCGGGGATGATGAACCTTCCATGTCTCACACCTGTCATCTGCTCCAATATTGAATTAGACTAGGACCACCGAAGGCTGGACGGAGAAAGATGAACATGAGTTCATGGACATGCTGGAGAAGGAGCTCGATAAGATCCATGATTTCCAGAAAGACAAGGCACGTAACACTCCGATGTTTCACCCGTCCAAGAATGGCTCTGTTCCTGCACCGGCCGGCCAAGCACATAACGGGCGCGGCATGGAGCCCGTTCGCTGTCTCTTCGTTCGACGCTTCTCTTGTCTTGGGGGCCTTATCCTCGCCAGTGCATAACACCGACTAAACCCGCACGTGTAGACTTCCGAACTCTCAAGGCGGATCAGGGAGGCAGAGAAACAAGTCACGCGTCTCGTCGCAGAGGACCACGAACAGCAAGAACCTGCACACCGCCTGGAGACGCCCAACGACCCTGAAAACCAACAGGCAGAGGCTTACTCCCAGGATGCGGGTTCGGAAGATGACCTCACCGACGACGAAGACGAATCATACGGCGAACTTGAGGATCGGTTCCACGGGCTCGAGGAGGAGGTTGCAAACCTCGTCGCGGACGTCCATGATCTTGCTCTCTACACGAAACTCAACATCACTGGGTTCATGAAAATACTCAAGGTCCGCGACATGACCTTGTCAATTTCCATAAATGCTAACAGCGCCATCGTTCGCCTTGAATAGAAACACGATGTGAGCGCATAATGCTCCCCTCAAAGATGTCTCTGACGACACCGCTAGAAACAAACCAATCGCGCTCTGAAAGCGACGTTTGTCCAAGAATATCTCGAGAAGCGGCCGTTCTACAAGTATAACTGGGACGCGTTGATCGTCAAGCTATCCAAACTCTACGACCTTGTCCGAACGAGAGGTAATCCTGTGGTCGGAGACTCTAGCGCTGGTGGTAACCAGAGCGCCTTCGTCCGTCAAACGACAAAGTACTGGGTATGTGACTGCTTCTCATCGTTTCACCTGCCTCACGTTGAAGTGTCGTGGTGAAACCAGGTCCATCAGGACAACTTGGTGCCCCTCAAGTTGGCTATTCTAAGACACTTGCCCGTTCTAGGTCCGGATACTATTTCTCGTCCGTTATATATCATTACTAACAATTTATGCAGTTTTCAATGCGGAGAAAGAGTTCGATGTGCGGGATGCCGGTCAGTCACTCGAAATCATGCCCCTAATTTAATCAACTTATTTTTTTCAGCGATCACGTCCATCTATTTCGACAACGAGGACCTCGAGCTTTACCTCGGCCGTCTCGAGAAAACTGAAGGCGCCGAAGCTATCCGCCTCCGTTGGTACGGAGACGTCGACACAAAAACGGTGCGTCCCCTTTGACCCACTTAGCGAAATTTGCTCTCACCCCATGATATGTTGTAGATCTTCGTTGAGCGCAAAACCCACAGAGAAGACTGGACGGGCGAAAAATCCGTCAAAGCGCGCTTCCCGATCAAGGAGCACCTCGTTAATGCCTTTCTGCGGGGCGAATACACCGTCGATGCGGAGTTTCAGCAGCTCGTGAAGAAGGGCAAGAAGACGCAGCAGGAGGTGGATTCTATGATCCAGCTCGCCAATGAAGTGCAGTATGCCGTCCTCACCCGAAAGCTCCAGCCCGGTATGTTCATCTTCCCTTTTTCGACTTCAGCACTCTGGATCCTTCCCTCCCTCTTGTGAAGGATCCGTACTGACGCAACCTCTCAATACGAAGTGATGCGCTCGTTCTACAACCGCACAGCATTCCAGCTCCCAGGAGATGCCCGTGTGCGCATCTCGCTCGACACTGAGCTCACCCTTGTTCGCGAAGACGACTGGGATGGCCGCCTTCGTTCGGCCGGGAACTGGCGTCGGGAAGACATTGGGATTGATCACCCATTCGACCAGCTTCCAGCCGACGATAAGGAGCTCTTCAAGTAAGTGTCGCCGTCATCTGCTTTCTGGATTATTGATGCTAAATTGAATGTAGATATGGTGTGCTTGAAGTCAAACTGCAGACACAGTTTGGGCAGGAGCCGCCCAAATGGGTAACCGACCTTGTTCAGTCACATTTAGTCGAGGCTGTCCCCAAGTTCAGGTGGGCTGTCTCTGATACGTACTAGCACGGACAGCCAACTAAGTTGTTCTAGTAAATTCATTCATGGATGTGCGACTCTTTTACCCACTCGTGTCGATCTGGTTCCGTTCTGGCTCCCCCAAAGTGCGTTGTCCAAGCATTTTGCCTCTTCATAACACTCACGATGCTCCTACCCAGTGGACACCGACATCCTTAAGCCTGACACCGGGTATCTGACCGTCATCGAACGCCCAGCACCCTCGAGCTCCACCGTCTCCAAGAGTCCGACAGAGAATCAGTCTTCCGGCTCACTGTCAACGCCAGAGGCCATGTCCTACGCGGAGCCAGTCTCCGAAGGTGAAGATGATGACGACATCTTGAACACACCCGCCCGGGACGAGGACAAGCGGACAGGCCTGAGCGGCGAGGAGGTGAAAGAGGCAATCGCTTTCCGCGAGAAAATGTTGCAGGAGAAGCGATTGCAAGGGGCCGACGATAACTCGAGTGGCAGCGGCGAGCCCAGTCATGAGCATGCACCCGCGAAGAAGGCTACGTTACCGGATGTCGGTAGATCGAGGGCCCTGTCGATTGACCCTTTGGCGCCGTCGGCGGCCTTTGATGAGACCTTGAGGACGCGGTTGCGTGGGGCTCGGGATGCGCGGGAGAGAGAGCTTGCGGTGAACGAGCATGTAGAAGAGGAAGAGGAGGCGGCTGGGCTCGGTGATGAAGAGCCTACTGGCGATGACCGGGTTCTGTCGAGAGATTGGTCAGCGCCTGCTGGCAAGAAGATCGCGATTCCTGTGCGAATCGAGCCCAAAGTCTATTTCGCCGCCGAGCGCACATTCTTGGTATGTCGATCGCATCGCAACGCATTTTTTCTGCGTCGATTCTGATAAGGCTTCCACAGAAATGGATGAACACGGCGGTATTCATCGGGACAATTGCCACGACTTTACTCAACTTCACACCCCCCGAGGATTCTCGGGGATTAATCAGCGCAGCATTTTTCACGTTCGTGGCCCTCCTCGCTATCGCCTACTCTGTCGGAATATTTGTCTATCGCTCGTACAAGCTGCGTGAACGCCATGCGGAGGGCCTGTACTATGACAAGTACGGCCCTACCGTGTTGTGCGGCGTGTTGTTCTTGGCGCTAGCCACAAACATCGGACTCCGGGTGTCAGAAATGTAGTATGTGTTGAAGGAAAGTTGGATTCGGAATTCGCTTTCCCCTGGCTGCTCAGAACATGACTACTCTCCTCTTCAAATTGGTTTCTTATGACAGCATAGTCTATGTATGACAGTGTCGAGCGCTATCATGGACAGGCACCTATAATAACAATGTCGTGAACACCATTTTTTTTTCTTCCATCGTTCAGCTCTTGTCAGCCTATCAAATGGCCAACGGAGGGAAATATATCTGCAGAAGCCAGGCAAGGCATTCTTTTCGAGTTCAAGAAGCTACGCCGTCAGTTTGTGGCGTGAAGATGATACATATATAAATTATCCAAGTCTCCATGCAGTCTGTAGGATGGGATATGATCAAGCCTACCATCAAGCTCTTAATAAATTGAGAAAGAACCAAAACCAAACCGAAACGCACGATATCCCATCGAAGCTGTTGAACCTTGCAGGTTGTTTTGAGCGCGGCCTGATTTGAAAAAAGAGTCATGCACGCCCCCTTGTCAGATTAATTGAAAGTACTCCACCTCCGAGTCGCCATCCTCGGAGCGTATAGACAGGTGGTTGCCATTGTTGAAAGGAGCGCAACCCACACGCAGTGGAATGGCGTCACCACTTACCGTTGTGAGGTGGTTTGTATCTAGCTAGGGCTGAGCGAGTAACTAATAGGAATGTAATTCCACACA
>JABCKJ010000644.1:0-10628 GCA_018850815.1 Asterophora lycoperdoides
TTGATCCTCCATGGTCGGGTCGGTCGACATCTCGAGACGGGGCGAAGGGGCGGACTGGTGGGCGAGATGGCAGCGTGCAACGATGGCAAGGTGCTCTACGCGCCGACGGATCTGCTGACCTAGCCGGGTCTCTGATTATTCTTGTTATGCTGTAAGGGCGACCTTCAGGAGCGGACTGGGTCACACTGGCAAAGGGAATCCGAAGTTATATTGCTAGTACAGTAAGGAAACAAATATACTACGCACCTGGCAAAGGGAATCCAAAGATAACAAGAATGGGGATCCCTTTGCCAGAGCACCAATTATATGTGAGACTGTACAAGCGCAACGAGAACCGACACGCAGATCACGCATGTTTGTACATGTGCCTCGGCAAGGTGCGCCTCGTGTTGGAAGGTAAAAATAGTAGGAGTGTAAGGTAATGAGCATGGTGTAAAGAAGTGAGGAATACCGATATGTACACAGCACCAGTGCTAACGAGGAGGGCGTCCGAGGTGGGGCTTGGGGGCGTACAGTTGGGCCCGATGAATGTTGTCCAGGTCCGACACTTGGGTCCGACGAATGTTGTCCAGGCCCGACGCTTGGGCCCGACGTCAGGGTCCGATAGTGTCTCCTGACAGATCATACCTTTTTCCCTTCCAATCATTATCGCTCTCCTGCCCATCATGCCTTTGTCATGGCAAAGTTTGCCGAGGAGATGTCTCTCGATTGCCTCTCTCCTGGATACCCCCCTCCCCAGACATATTCACCAAGTTATTTGGCCATTACCATACTGCCCCTCTTCACGTCATAGAACGTACCCCAGGCAGGAAACTGTGTATCACTGTCGATCACTCCTACCCTCGCATGTTCCTCCATGGTCGGGTCGGTCAACATCTTGAGACAGGATGAAGGGGCAGACTGGTGGGCGGAATAGCAGCGTGCAGCGATGGCAAGGTGCTCTATGCACTGACAGACCTGCTGGCCTAGCTGGGTCTCTAAATCTTCTTGTTATGCTGTAAGGGCGACCTTCGGGAGCAACTGAGTTATACTGGCAAAGGGAATCCGAAGTTATATTGCTAGTACAGTAAGGGGGAATGAATATACTATGCACTTGGCAAAGGGAATCCAAAGATAATAAGAATGGGGGATCTCTTTGCCAGAGCGCTGATTATATGTGAGACTGTACTGGTGCAACAAGGGCCGACACGCAGATCATGCGTGTTTGGACATGCACCTCGGCAAGGCGCGCCTTGTGTCGGAAGGTAAAAATAGTAGGAGCGTAAGGTAAATGAGCATGGTGTAAAAGAGTGAGAAATACCGATATGTACATAGCACCAGTGCTAACGAGGAGGGCATCCAAGGTGGGGCTTGGGGGCGTACGGTTGGGCCCGATGAATATTGTCCAGGTCCGATGCTCAGGTCCAATGAATGATGTTCGGGCCCGACACTCAGGCCTGACTTTGGGGTCCGATATTGTCCCCCGACAGCGAAGGGGGCGAACTGGCAGGCATGGTGGCAATGTGCACAATGGCAGAGTGCTTACTTGCCGATGGGTTTGCTGGCCTAGCTGGGTCTCTAAGTACTTTTGTTATGCTGTAGGAGCGACCTTCGGGAGCAGACTGGGTCACACTGGCAAAGAGAATCCGAAGTTATATTGCTGTACAGTATGGAAAACATATATACTACGCACCTGACAAAGGAAATTTGAAGATAACAAAAGTGGGGATTCCTTTGCCAGAGCGTCGATTATATGTGAGGACTGTTCAGTGCAACGAGGACCGACACGCAGATCACGCATGTCCAGACATGTGCCTTGGCAAGGCGCGCCTCGTGTCAGAGGGCAAAAATAGGTGAAAGTGTAAAGTAATGAGTGCAGTGTAAGAGAGCGACGAATACCAATATGTACCTTGTACCAGTGCAAGCAAAGATGAGTGGTTGGGCACTGAGGCGGGCATTGGAGATGCACAGTCAGGCTTGACTGCCGGGTCCAACTGCCGGGTCTGACTTCCAGGTCTGAGAGTGTCCCCTGATACAAAGAGTTTGAACACTGTCGAATGGAACTACAAGATCCATGACAAGGAGAAGTTGGCCATCATTCAGTCGCTGGAGAAGTGGCGGCACTTCATCCAAGGTGCTAAGCACAAGGTGAAAATATGAACAGATCACAAGAACCTCGAGTATTTTGTCACTGCCAAGAAGCTCAACTGACGGCAGGCTCGATGGTCCCTTTACCTCGCCAACTTCGATTTTGCCCTCCATCACCGACCGGGTCACAGCATGGGCAAGCCGGACGCACCTTCTTGATGCGCAGACCATGGCAATGGGAGCAGAAATAACAAGGACATCATCTTGCTGAAGCCGGAGTTTTTTGCAATTTGAGCAATCAAGGGGCTTGTTGTCACAGGTGAGGAGAATGACGTGGTAAAGGCAATTTGGAAGAGCAACCGGGACAGCCCCAGGAGAATACTGTGGCCAAAGCAGCTCAGTTGGTCAAGGTCTCTTGGATCGCCGGTTGCTCTCTTTGCCTTGCCAAGTGGGGGTCGGAGAATAGCCTGCTTACATTTTGCAGACGCATCTATGCCCCAAATGTAGCAGATGCAGCTCTAACCAAAGCAAAGGATGACATAGAAAGGTACTACAATTGACAACACATTCCTGCCTCTGAGTACGTTTCTGGAGACAAGGTTTACTTGGATGTGACAGACATCACTACTACTTTCCCATCTAAGAAGCTCTCCTACCGTTATCTTAGCCCCTTCATTGTGCAGTGACAGGTTGGCTGCCTAGCCGATCACCTCATTCTTTCTCAGTCTATGAGACGTATCCACCCGGTGTTCCATGTGGTAAAGCTCTTGCCAGCCATATCGGACCCCACTCCAGGTTGCCAGCCCAGTCCCCCACCTCCTCCCGAGATCATTGACGATGAACCACATTATGAAGTTAAAAAAATCCTTGATAGCAGGATTTTTCAACGGAAACTTCAGTATTGGGTCTTTTGGAAGGGGTACCGTACTGCTATGAGAAAGCATCCTGGGAGCCCTGCAAGCATGTTAATGCACTGGACCTGGTACAGCAGTTCCATTGCAAAAACTCAGATGTCCCATGTCAGATTTGTGGTTTGTACTCACTTGCTCCAGCAGTATATGTGTTTCTAGAGAGGGGTGATGTCAGAGGAACACCCAGTTCACACCTGACTAGACTCTCAGTGTGGTGGTCATGTGACTTTCAATGTGGCCACACTGTTTCAATGCAGTGATCACATGACTTTCAATGCAGCCGCACTGAGTCTCAGTGCAGCGGCCACATCAAAGGTCATCGGCACATCTGTTACATAATTGTTGATGTGGATCATTAATTGTACAGTACCTAATAGCCACCCACTCACTTTGGCAGAAGGGTCTCCAGACTTGTTATCTTTGGATTCCCTTCCGCCAGGTGTGTCATTATATATTACTAGCTACTGACTCCTAATATACTTCAGATTCCCTTCTGCCAGTGTGGTTTGCTCCACTGTAGGAGTTGCCCTTACACCAAGCGATGATCCTCTCCAATGCCGTCTCAAAGCAATGGAACTCCATGGCTGCTGTCCTTCTTCAGACTAAGAAGAAAGATGAGCTGACTTTTGCTGGCATCGCTGAAGCTACAAAAGTCAAATATGCTCAGCGCCAAAACTCTCAGACTCTTTCTAAGATGTCCAACATCAAACCAAAGAGTGCCAACCCCAAATGGCAAAACCAATCCAACAGTGGTACCACTGACGGAAAGGAAACAGCCAAACATAGAAAGTGTGGTAAAGGCAAGAATAATGGAAAAGGAAAACCTCAGGCACAGGATCTTGGCAAAACCCAGACCTAGAACCAGAACCACGGTCACTCCCACATGCATTCTCATGCTGCATTCTTTGCCACCATCATTGAGGTGAATGAAGAGCAGGATTTGACCACTTCTGAGTCGCTCATCAAGCGTTTTTTTTTCCTCAGGCATACTCTCATGTGCTGCCTTCCTTTAGCACCTGAAAATTTTCTGATGCTGCTGCCTCTCTGCCAGGTATTTACCCAAGTTACAAAAAAGTGCGTGATTTTGTGCAGTGCCTCAATGTACCTGCACAGTCTGAACTCTCGAGGACATGTTTGAGCAGAGTAGTTTCAAAGGGAAGAAGAGAGCTCAGTCAGTAGAACCGGTAGCCAAAGAAGATAATCAACTTGATTGAGGATCGGATGATGGGATGGACATGGATCCTATGAAGGGATACCACAATGACAGGCAAGTCTTCTATTCTCATGCATTACACAGCTCTAATGTTCTGGTAGAGCGCTCTTTTAAGATAGCTGCCAAATGTTCGTACTATAATATGACTACCACATCATCTATTATGCACTGCACTTTGCGCAAAATATATGATCATTATGCTCATTGTGCAAACTGCAAAGGGAAAGATAGACAAGTTGAGTTAACAGTGAGTTGGATGATAGACAGTGGAGCTTTGATCTATTGTACCAACAACTCAAATGACTTTGCTGAATTCCATGAGACCGATATACCCATGTTGATTAGTACAGCAAGTGCAGATGCTGTGCCCCTAACCGTAGCCAGTCATGGGACAGTATTTGTTACACACAAGATCGAAGGAAAAAATGCAAGAATCTGAGAAGGTGTATCTCAGATCAGTCCAGTTTTCTACATTCCGAGATTGGATACTCAGCTCCTATCCATGGGAGAATTCTTGAAGAACGGTTTAACTGTTCATGGTGATGAACATTGTCTCACCCTCAAGAAAAATGGAACCCCTGTCCTTACTTGTCTGAAATCTTCTGACAAGGACACCATTTATTGGCTAATATTGTCTGTTGACGAAGTCGATAATGGTTATGCGTTATCGCATTGTATTAATGGGGTGTGATATGATATATGGCATAAACGCTTTGGACATCCATCCAAAGACGTGTTCCGGAACTTATCCAACTGTAAGGGCGACCTTTGGGAGTGGACTAGGTCACACTGGCAAAGGGAATCTGAAATTATATTGCTAGTACAGTAAGGGGATGAATATACTACGCACCTGGCAAAGGAAATCCGAAGATAACAAGAATGGAGGATCCCTTTGCCAGAGTGCCGACTATATGTGAAACTGTACAGCACAACGAGGGCCGACACGCGGATCATGCATGTTCGGACATGCACCTCGGCAAGGCACACCTTGTGTCGGAAGGTAAAAAAAAGTAATAGCGTAAGATAACGAGCATGGTGTAAAGGAGCAAGGAATACCGATGTGTACATAGCACCAGTGCTAGCGAGAAGGCGTCCGAGGTGGTTGGGGGTGCACGGTCAGGCCCGACAAGTATTGTCCAGGTCCGATGCTCGGGTCCAACAAATGTTGTCCAGGCCCAATGCTCGGGTCCGATAGTGCCCCCTGACAGTTGCCTGATTTCTTCTTTGATTTACAGGCAGGCCTTCAATCGGTCATCAAGGTTTAGTGTCTTCTGAAAATCAGTAATTTTGTGGCGGCCAGGTTTGTCCATCCTAATTTTATTTCTCCATTGGTATATTGTTATTTAGTCCTTCCAGGTCCCAGGAGATCAAGACAAAGAAAGCGGCACCGAGAAAGCGCGTACCCTTTTTATTTTCTTCAATCATGAGATCGGTAATTTGTAGCGGCCAGGTTTGACTATCCTAATGTTATTTCTCCATTGGTATTTATCGTCATTTTCAGGTCCCTGGAGATCAAGATGAAGAAAGCGGCAAAAGCAGCACAATAATATTGTAAGTCCAGGTCTAGCTGTTTTATTTCGACCACCTGTTGACCTTCGACATTGAAGGATGTATACCCAGTTTTACGCACCAGTTGGAGCACCCTCAAGCTCAACGCAGGCACCCAAAGAGCAAAAACAACCCCAACCTCGCTTGAGTGCACAGGCACGTGAGGCTGTCAATGCTTACTGACGTGCCACTGCTGAGAGTTACTGAAAGTCTCTTCAGCAGGCTTGGACTCAGATTGAAGATACAGCAGCAGATGTTGCTGCTACTCACCACAAAACTGTGTGCTGCGTGCAGAGCAAGCTCCACATGAAACGAAAAATTTTGCTGGTACAATGCAAGAAGACCAATGCCTGGAACGCCTTCTGCTGGAAAAAATCCAAGGAGAAAGAAAACGGTATGTATTTCCTTTCATGAACGTAAACTTGAATTGATACATCTACCAACAGATTCTGACTCAACACTCCAGGGGAAGGGGATACTTCAAGACCTTGTCCGTGTCCACAAGGAGGAGTATGAAGTGCTATCATCTGAGGAGTGCAAGAAGATCATCAAGGAATTTGAGCAAAGCAAGGCCACAAAAGCCATGGCACTCCGTGTCTCGACATGCTCTCAGATCAACGATGTTACCCAGACACTCAAGGCTGTCAAAAATGAGGTGAGCTCGAGTCACTGTTGATAACTACATAATACTGATCCTTTTTCAGCTCAACAATCTGAAGGCTCGCACCGGCGTTGAGACCATGTTCTTCTCAGCCCGCGGCACAACTGACCTTCCACTTGCTGGTGTCGCTTTTGGTA
Source organism: Asterophora lycoperdoides (assembly GCA_018850815.1). Classification (NCBI taxonomy): domain Eukaryota; kingdom Fungi; phylum Basidiomycota; class Agaricomycetes; order Agaricales; family Lyophyllaceae; genus Asterophora; species Asterophora lycoperdoides. The sequence continues at coordinate 6,538 of JABCKJ010000644.1, forward strand.
CGCAAGGCATCAAAAATTTTCTGGAAGGTGCCTTGAAGACGGACACTCAGGACTTCCTTACAAAGATGGAAGGTTTTGCAGTGTCTGGTGTGAGTGGTGCGTACTATTCAGTGTCGTGGAGCAGCTTTATTAACAATACGTGCTGATTAGGTGCAGCCAAGAACCATGGGCAGCGGATGACTGCCACCCACGCAGACATTCGCGATGAAATACACAAGGGTCTTCGTGAGTAATCACTTTTTTTTTGACAAAATCTCATACTTAGTGTACTGTAGGTGAAATTACAGGGGATCCCAAGGCCCGTATAGAGTGGAAGCATTACTGGAGGAATGTCGTCCAACGCTATCATGTTGTGGTTGAGGGGTGGCCCTCTGAGATACCATTCTGCAACCTCAGTGACGCCACAAGTTCCCTGACCGTGCTTGAATCCCTCCTCAGAAAGTGGCAATGCAACAAGACATTCTGGAAGTCTCTGTCCAATGCCGAGTTTGCTGCCCTTGATGCCATGCGTGACCAAGACATCGAGGATGGCAACATTGATGCCCCGGTACCCCGTCACCGCTGCTCTGATTATGGGAAAAAGCGCTCCCGCACAAAGTCCAAGAAAACAGCCAGCACTGAAATGGACGGCGATGACAGCAACACCTCCAGTAGCGACACCGACTCCAAGCACAGCAATAAACACCATCGCAAGGCTCAAAAGGCTAATGCCTCTGAGTCAGGTGCTGACACAAGCAAACACCGCTGCTGATTATCCAACAAGAAAAGCACTACCAGCCCAGCGACTGTCGATGACGATGAAGGCGGCAATGACAGCCCCACAGCCACCAGCAGTGCCGACACTTCTGCTGCTGCTAATACTACTGCAACCAGCGAGTTCACTGGCATCAGCAACACCGCAGCCACTGCTACAACCACCAGCAACTCTGAGTCTACTGGCATCAACAATGCTACCGCCACCGCTACAACAACCAGCAACTCCGAGTCCACTGGCATCGACAACGCCACCACCGCTGCTACAACCACCAGCACCTCCGAGTCCACTGGCTCTGACCACGCCGCCGCCACCGCTATGACCACCAGCAACTTCAAGTCTGGCATGGCAGCTGCCGCCACCAACCAATCTGGTGTTGGGGACCCTAACAATACCAGCAGCACCAGGGGAGGAGCATGAGGGTAGTCCTGGCTGTCCTGTGGCTGTAGTCAGTATTTAATAGTATTCAGTATTCAGTATTCGTTAGTTCTCAGTACACAGTGTTTTGCTCATATATTATCATTTAATAGATATTGTGATTTCATTCAATAGAGTACATGGACATAGATAGATATTTGAGGAGGCTATTAGCAACGGCGAAGGTGGGAAGACCAATGTACTACAGACAAATGACCAAGAGCAACATCAACAACGACGGCGAGGGGCCAACGACAACAGCGGCGGGACACGGCAGGGCCAACAACAACGGCGGGGCCAACAACAATGACGACGGAGGGGCCAACAACAATGGCAACAATGAGGGGGGCAACGACAATGGCAACAATGAGGGGGGAAACAACGACGGAGGGGCCAACAGCAACGGCAATGATGGGGGGGGCAACAATGAGGAGGGCAACAACAATGGCAAGTGTAGAGCAGTGGACCGGATGGCTACGGATGGGACAGGCGAGATCTGTAACGATAACAGAGGGGTAACCTCAGTGTGTGTGGAATCACTGTAATGTATTGTAGTAGTACCTGAAATGATAACAGAGGTATACTACAGGATATCAGTAAGAAAGTAATGAATGAATATATGTAGGACTTACACCTCAGTGTGTGTGGAATTACTGAGGTGTGAGGACAAAGATTTTGCAACGAAAATGGTATGATTATGTAAGATTGATGTTAGCTGAATGTCGAGACATTTGGCTAATTGTGGCGGCCATACTTGCCCAACAAGACAATGGTTATAGACGCGAACCGGCGGTCATTTGCAACGCAACATGTTTGTTGATTCTTATTTACAAGGCCTTTGAGCATGTATCCGAGCACATCCTTAGTTTTGGAATCCAGACCTCTGGATAGCCCGATAACGCATGGGTTAGGCATTGATTTTCATTTGATTTGTAACTAACAGAAAAAAAGTCGGGAAAATAGAGTGCCAGCATGCATTTGCAATGATACTATCAGTGTCTTACAGAGAGAAATCTGAGAATGTTTTCTTTTAGTTACAAATCAAATAGTAAACCACTCCAATCTATGACATTATGTTGCAGCGCGATCAGCCGGAACGATTCCAGGCGACATATGGGGTGGGAAATGGAATGAACAAAAAGTGCTTTCTATGCCCACCAACCTGATGATTGCACTCTCACAGGCCCCACCGTCAACATTCCATCTGTCAACTACACCAATCCATCTGTGCCTACCACCACGTGAAACCCTGTCCCATTAGTAACTTCACACACCACCTTCCTCCATGTACTGGTCGATTGCCCATCCCTACACTTCAACCATTTGTGGGACATCATTCTCAATTTCAACCTCCCATTCTCAGCGGCGCCCCTCCCCTACACAGTAATTCAGACAATTACATCAGGAAAAAAGCTTGTGGTCCATAGCACACAGCCGAAGTATGTAGCTGTGGTAGATGGCACATTAGTCTACATAGCTTTCCATAGCTCTGATAGCCCTGCATAGCTATCAGCCACACTATGTAACGAGATGTAGTATTCAGTGATAAGGTATTGTGCACCTGAGGTTCCAGTAGTATGTAGATACACTTTCAACATGGACAGCATTGGCAAATAGCCTAGGTGAAAAAAACACTGCGTGCAGGAATTGAACTGCAGATCTTACAAGTTAGTCTACCACAAAAGGCACAATGCATGAAATGCCGGTACACCATGGAACCTTGTAAAAACTGTTTCAAAGCGCTTATCATCATGTGCTGGCAATGTTGCCAAACAATAATTTGCACAAGTTCTTTCATTCTCCGCTTCCACATCTGCCCGTCATCGATTCATCAACAGCTGCGGCTTGTTTCCTCCTGTTTCCTCCTTCTCCCTCCTCTGCACCTTGCCTGTCTTTTGACCCCTGTATGGATGGTGTGTGTGATTTGTATAATATATTGATCACCAGTCATGTTGGTGCTGCATGTGGCACACACATCCATTCCGAGCTCCTGTATCTATTTGCTCGTTACAACTTTTATTTCTCATGCACGGTTCCTGCCATGTACCTTGTGCGTTGTACCATGACTTCTCACTGACATGCTGATGATGCAGCAACAGATGGTTGAGGGGCCACAGTGGTAAGTCTTCGCTGTGATCACATCTTTTCCAGTGATCTTCTAACCTTGACAACTGGCGCAGACGTGTCAACTTCTTGCCACCAACTCCGTCACCAACACTGCTAAGGAGTGCACCGTGGGCTGCAAGGTACGCCCCTCCATTTTTTGTGAATCTGGATTGAACGGGTATTACACAGTGTGTCTTGGAGAAGAGCACCAACGAGATCTTTCTGGACTTGGACTTGAGAAGACAAAGTGTGTAACCTTGCAGTTGTTGCTTTTGCATCCATCTGGCGGTACCGTGCCTCCGCAGGCTTGTCTTCCTCGCCTGGGTTTTGTGGGCCCCTCTTCTGTTGCTGGGCGGGGTTATGTGCATTGGCTCCACCACGCCGCAGGCCATGTCATCACGCACGGTGGGTGCTCTGTAGGCCTGATCAAAACTCTTCATTTTGGAAGCATGCATCCCTGGGACAGACAAGCACCTGAAGGAAGGTGAGGCACACATGGGGTGAGGACAGCCTGGACAGGCAGGAGGGCGAGAACCATGGGCATGGATCTGAGAGAGATACGGTAATATTGTGTGCCTACAACATGGCCATGGTGTCATAGAGCCACCGCAGGACCTACTGGCGTGATATCGTTAACACTTGCACATGTTTCTTTGTTTCAATGTCTACATGAATGCCATTGGTTTTCTATTCATGTAGTGTGTGTCAGCTCTCCATAATATCTGGGCATGTATGACCTACTACATATCTCCTGTAGCTTTGGTAGATGTTGTACTATGGAGCACAGTGTTATATTATGGAGCACTATGGAGAG
>JABCKJ010000645.1:0-10621 GCA_018850815.1 Asterophora lycoperdoides
GCGAACAGGACGAGCGGGCCTATATCACGATCGCCATGGAGTTGGGGGTTCAGGCGAAGCCGGGGAGAGCTCCAGAGGAATCAAAGAAAGCGCCGACGCGGGATCCTCTTAATACGCCCCCGAGTGGGGTTACTCCTCTACCCGATACTCCCGCCAACGTCTATGCCATTCAGAGCGAACGCGATAAGTTGCCTCGAAAGACGAAGGCATCCGACAAATATCCACGCTACGCTATCAAGATCACCGGCTGCTCTTCCTCGGTCTATAACGTTGTCGCAGAGCAGGACAACAGTTACAAAACCCTCCTGGCTCACACCGACATTCTATCGGAGCACCCGCGGCAAGGCGAGGGATATCTCAACGCCGTGAAGCAGATGAAACCTACTTGGGTGCGAGGGCAGGGTACTTTCCATTGGGCCAAGACACGTGGTTCTTCAAGAATTGGTGCACAGGATGGCTCGTCATCGTTCGAGGCCGAGGATGACGATGACATCGGCGATGACGCTGTTGAGGTCGGTATATTGTCGAACGATGACGATTGAATGGCAATGGATGAGATTGTATAGTTTTTCTTGTAGTATAGTGTAGAAAATTCAGTGGACTCTGTGAACGAGTGAACGAACGTTGAAGCTTGAAGTTTCAATCTCAAATGAAGGCGACATCCAAGGCAAAACATCATTTATCTTCCTCTAGCAAACCCCACGAGGCCAACCCAACTCTACCTCGTATCTCTCACACAAAATTGCTCTTACAGGCAAAATACTACATACAAACTGCCACAGTGTCATGGCCAACCTAGAACAAGCCCGCAATCTCCGTGTGCGCCGGCGCCGCTACTTCCCACTGGAGCACCAAATTGATCCTTGCCTGGGGCGGGACTGTGCATGCCCAGTTCAGCTTCCCACTCCTCCCTAGGCTCTCCACCTCCACCTCTGGCTGGTCTGCGCCGTCCCACATCGCTGTTGTTGAGCAGTGGACCGGCAGGGGAGAAGCGAGGTTTTCGAGGAGGGGACTGACGTAAGATGACAGAGGTAACCTCAGTGGATGTTTGATCAACTATATTGAATGTAGTACCTGAAGTAAGATGACAGAGATACTACTAGATATCAGTAATGATTGTAGATAAATGTAAGTAGGTACTCACATCTCAGTTGATGTTTGATCAACTGAGGTGTAGGCCGCGAAAAATACGCAAAGTGCAAAAACGAAAAGATCACGTGACCGCGTACTGACGCGGGTACATGCGCAATTGCTCAACAGTCCCCCTCGAGATGAACACCGTTACTTGATGTTGAGGAGTTTGCGGAACCTCTGGAGCTTGACGCGAGCAAGGGATTTCATGAAGTTGTCAGTGATCATATCATTTGTCGGGCAATAAAGCAGTTTGACGTGGCCGGATCATACCGTCTGGCTAATGAAATGGAAATAAATGTCTATGTGCTTTGTGCGACCATGAAAAGTGGTGTCCTTGGAGAGTCAAATAGTGCCTTGGTTGTTGCAGAAGACGTTGGTGGGAAGATTGAGTTTATACAAGAAGGAAAGTTGGAAATACAATTACGTAAGCACTCCAATCCATCCACTACTGGACCTCGGGCCCATCTTCGTAACTTTGTGTTACCTTGCTCCTTCTCCTAGTAGATTAATATCTACTCATTTATCTATATACTTACATGCTGGTATGTACAGTAGAACCATATACACTACGTATTTAAGGCTGTACTATAGTACTGTGTACAATAGTCAATTCATCCTACCTCCTCATATTTCAACTGGTTATGGGCCCCGGCCTTAACTAAGATAAACTCGTTCTCAATCATCCCGATGCACGACAATGAAATCCAATTTATTTCCCCTATCTACCGTAACTGCCTTGCTCCCCGAAATCTCCGATGGCCGACACATCAAATTCAAGCCTGTACCGGATCAACTCCCTTAAGGGTGCCGAGAATTATCCGGTGTGGAAAGTGAAAATGATGGACATCTTGACTGATCTAGGGTTGTTAGAGTATGCCAACGGGACAACGAAGCTCGCCCAAGGGGCGGATGCAGCTGCAACGGCAGCATGGACCACGAAGGATAGGAAAGCACTCACTACTATCCGCCTTCGCGTAGGAGATGGCGCATTTGTGTACATCGCGGGTGCGAAGACATTGAACGCAGCTTGGAGCGTGCTCACTACCATGTTTGAGGTGCGCGGCCCAATCGGAATTGTCACTGTGTGGCGAAAATTATTTTGTGCACAATGCAAGGACGGCAAGAACATTGAGGAGCATATCAGCATGATGAGCGGATATCTGGAGGAATTGGCTGCCCTCGGATCAACAATCAGTGACGAGGATTTTAGCATCACGCTGCTTACCTCATTGCCGGATTCCTGGGATCCATTCATTTTGGCAATCAATTCCGTGATGCTCAAGGAAAGCCACAAATTGATCGCGCGCATTCTGGAGGAGGACCGTTGTCTACGAGCGCATGCAGGAGATACCGCACTGGCAGCCAAATATAATCCTAATGTTACCTGCTATAACTGCAACAAGAAAGGACACATTTCTTCAAATTGCAGAGAGCCAAAGAAGGGAAGGGGAGGAGGAAAGAAGAACAGGGGAGGCAAGGGGAAGGGCAATTCTCAGAAACCGGACCAGGCGCACCAGGCATCAGATGATTTTGCCTTTGTAACCCAATCCACTGATGACATCACCTTTGCCGCACACCTCCCCACCGACTCCATGCTTGCTGATAGCACAGCCACCTCCCACATTTTCCGTGATTGAGCTGCCTTCTCGACTTACGTCATGACACCTGGCCATCAGATCAATGGATTTGGCAGTGTTGCAGGAATAGCATGTGGCAACATCAAAATAGTTTGCATGATTGGCAATCGATCAGTGCAAATTACACTTAAGGATGCAGTGCATGCCCCTAATGCTCCCTACAACCTGGTATCCATTGGTTGCATCACTGATGCTCATTTTGAGGCACAGTTTAAGGAGGAGCAACTCCAGGTATATCCACCTGGCAGCAATACAGAAATCCTTTGTGGCTGAAAGGTTGGCCGACTCTACAATCTCCATGCCAAGATTGTTTATCCAGATGTGGCACTTATAGCAGCAGCCACCATCACGAGCCATACATGGCATCAGTAAAAATGCTGAAGAAAAAGGAGATGGTCACTGGAATGAATGTGGATACCCGGAAGGAACCCAGTGCACAGTGCGAGACATGCATCCAGGCCAAGCAGCACATGACGGCACTGCCAAAATCATCCACTACCTCCCACAACGAAATCAGAAATATGATGTTTGTGGACCTATGGGGACCAGCCCAGATCACTGGCATCAGAGGAGAAGTCTATTATTGTGGACTGACTGATGGAAAAGCTACCAGGACCGTGATCAGTTTCCTGAAAAGGAAAACTGATGAAGAAGTAATGGCAGCTCTGGAATGCTATTGGGTTTCAGTAAAAACCCAAACTGGCCGTGATCTAAAGGCCATGCATTTTGATATGGGAAAGGAATTCCTAAATCAGAAAGTCTGGGACTACTTGGCCAAACATGGAATCCAGATTGAGGCCACTGCCCCCTACAGCTCAGAACAAAATGGTGTTGCTGAGTGCACCCATCGCACCCTGGCCGAGCATGGGCGGGCCATGATTATTCATCACAATTTGCCAAAATTCCTCTGGCCTGAGGCATTTGCCTATGCCACGTACCTGAAGAACAGATTACCATCCCGGGTTCTTGGCGATAAAACCCTGGAGGAAGTCTGGACCAGAAAGAAGCCGGATGTCTCACAGCTTCAGGAATTTGGTGCGAAATGCTGGGTCCTCCACGAGGGAGCAAACATCAGCAAACTCGATCTGAAATTGCAGCCATTTATTTTTGTTGGACTTTCGGATGAGTCCAAGGCTTGGCATTATTACAGTGCCGCGACACGCAAAGTCCTCACTTCCCGCAATGTAATTTTTATGCAAAGTATCCCCAAAGTCGTTACTGATGACGATGATGACCCCGTGCCACTCAAGGGGGAAACTACACCTATCCCTACTGTTGAGCCAGCACAGGTCTCTGCACCACCTCCTGTCCCACCTCCAAAGAGACAAGCCCCATCAAAGATCCCTGCCATGGCACGTGAAAAATTGGCCTGAATTGCCCAATCACAGCCACCACCCAATTATAGATTGATCAACAACCCTGACTCTCGTGGTCTGCGGGTGCCATTACAAGGCCCGGACTAACCGGCCCACAATTCTGAGGCCAGTGATGGAGCCAATATAGCTGTTGATATTCCCAACATTGCACTGTTTGGTGCTGATAGCAGCAAGCCCTCCAGTGTCGAGGAAGCCATGGCCAGTGATGTATGGCAAAAATCAATGGAGGCCGAGGTTGCTCAGCTTGAGCACCTTGGGATTTTCAAACTTGTGGATCTGCCCCCAGGCCAGACAGCAATTGATTGCAAGTGGGTCTTCAAGGTGAAGACCAATGGAAATGGAAATTTTGTTAAGGCAAAATCTCGCCTTGTAGCACGTGGATTTACCAAACAACGCGGCATCAACTTTAATGAAACATATGCACCCGTCGTGCGCATGGACACCCTCCGATTCCTAATTGCCTTTGCCAACGCTTTGGGATTAATATTCCATAATATTGACTTTGTTGCCGCTTACCTAAACTCGCTGCTACGCGAGCTATTCTATCTTAGGCAACCCGCTGGTTTCAACGACGGCACTGGGCATGGTCTGGCTACTGTCAGGGGAACGCCACTTCCTTCCTGACTGAGTACCTCCGATCTCCGCTCTCCGGACTCCGCACGCCACCTGCATGCCACACTCTGCATTCAGATGATCCCTGGATTGTAGATCGCCGATCCGCCACCACGTGATGTGCGATCATTTTCGCCATCAATAACGTTACAGTACACAGAAGCCACATCCGCGCGCCCAGCAGGGGGATCCTCAGACTTGTTATCTTTGGATCCCCTCTTGCTAGGTGCGTGCGGACATTATTTACTGTCTGTATAGTTATTGAATACATTTCTTTGGATCCCCTCTTGCTAGTGTGATGCGCTCCACTATAGAGTTGCCCTTACAGCTACTACTGAAGACTATTTATGGTCTCAAACAGACTGGATTTGAATGGCACAAAATGCTCGACGCATTTTTATGCGCTCTTGGGTTCACGCGCCTCATTTCGGACCAGTGTGTCCATATTCGAGGATCAGGGGATACCCTCACCATTGCCGCTGTCCACGTTGACGACATGTCCATCTTTGCCCCTGTCAGGGGAACTCCTGACTGGACATCTCCGACCTCCGCTCTCTGGACCCTGCATGCCACACTCCGCATTCAGATGATCCCTGGATCATAGATCACCGATCAGCCACTGCGTGATGCGTGATCATTTTTCACATCAATAACATTACAGTACACAGAAGCCACATCCGCGCGCCCTGCAGGGGGATCCTCAGACTTGTTATCTTTGGATTCCCTCTTGCTAGGTGCGCGCGGACACTCTTTACTGTCTGTATAGTTATTGAATACATACCTTTGGATTCCCTCTTGCTAGTGTGATGCGCTCCACTGTAGAGTTGCCCTTACAGCCCCCACTCTGGAGCTTATTATCACCCTGAAGGAGGAGATCAAATCAAAATTTGATATCACTGATTTGGGTGAAGCTCATCAAATTGTTGGGATCACGATCATGCGCCTTGCCAATGGCTGCATCAAACTATCACAGCGCCCATACTTGGAGAAAATTACTGGGCACATGGGACTAGAGAATGCAAATACCGTTGCCACCCCGTTGGATGTTAATGCCAAACTCAGGAAACTTACCGACGAGGACCCACTTGATTCAGATATTGCGAGAGAATACCCCACTGCCATTGACATGCTAATTTGGGCAGCCATCTTGACGCGTTCCGACATTTCCTTCGCAGTCCAACACCTCGCACAGTTTTCTAGCCACCCTGGTCCTGCCCACTGGACGGCTGTCAAACACATTTTCTGGTATCTTGCCGGAACACTTGATCTCGGGATTATTTATAATCCAAGCTATTTTGAGCCAGACAAGATTATCTGAGTCTTCTCCAATTCCGACTGGGGCAACAACCCCAATGATCGCCGGTCCGTTGCTGGCTACACCACAATCCTTGCTGGCGCGCCTGTTACTTGGAGCTCGAAGAAGCAACTCACAGTTGCGCTCTCCAGTATGGAGGCCAAATACATGGCACTTTGTTTTGCAGCCCGCGAAGTGATTTGGCTTCATTCCCTCATGTCCAAACTCGGCATTCTACCAGACGAGCCCACTAATCTCATCACCGACAACCAATCGGCAATCTCATTTTCGATCAATTCTGTTTTCCACACTCGCAGCAAACATATCAACATTTGACATTATTTTGTGCGCAAGCGTCTGGCTTCTAATGAAGTCTCGATTTACCACTGCACATCCGATGACAACCCCGCTGACATTTTCACCAAAGCCCTGCCATGGCCCAATTTTGAAGAAAAGGTTAAACTACTTGGGATGTCTTCGGATTGAGGGGGAGAGTTGGAAATACAATTACGTAAGCACCCCAATCCATCCACTACCAGACCTCGGGCCCATCTTCGTAACTTTGTGTTACCTTGCTCCTTCTCCTAGTAGATTAATATCTACTTGTTTAGCTATATACTTACATGCTGGTATGTACAGTAGAACCATATACACTACATATTTAAGGCTGTACTATAGTACTGTGTACAATAGTCAATTCATCCTACCTCCTCATATTTCAACTAGGAAGGTTCTGTAAGGATTTTGTGGATCCAGAGAATATCCTTCACGGCATGAGTGAGTGCAATGTATTCCGATTCTGTGCTTGAGAGAGTGATGATGGGCTGCTTCTTAGCACTCCAAGACACTATGCCGATCCCAATGAAATAGCCAAATCCAGAAATGGAGTGGCGGTAGCGGTGTGATGCCCAATCGGCGTCGGAGTATCCAGCGATCTCAGGATTTAGCCCACCAAGCGTGAGCTTAAAATCGGTTGTCTTTCAGAGGTATTGAAATATGCGGGTGACGGCAAACATGTGCATTTTCCTGGGGCAGTTGAGGTACTGCAAGAGTGTCGATACTGCAAATGCAATGTTGGGGTGCATTATAATGGCTGCGTACATGAGCAAACTGATCATTTCGCAATAACACATCTTCTCGGATGGCAAAAGAAGCGTTGGTGATGCAGACGGGGAATTGGAGGCGAGGTCAATGCTGGGTTCCATCGGGTGATCGCGATGGATGATTCTTTGAGATTAAATTGAGTGATTATCTGCTCAAGATAGGCCTTTTGAGCAAGCATGATCATGTGCGCTGCAAGATTGCGAGTGATGCTGACTCCCAGGAGCCAGTTGATTGGCCCTAGATCAACCATTTCAAAGTACTCGCTGAGCTGCTTCGTGATAAGGTCGGTTGTGATGGTGGATTTGCCAATGATTGTAACGTCGTCGGTGTCAGCCACTACAATGGTATACTTCTCATTGTCAAATTTGTAGAATACGGTGTTGAGCAATTGCGCATGTACCCGCGTCGGTACACGTTCACGTGATTTGTTTTCGCCTTTGCGCAATTTTCGCGGCCCACACCTCAGTTGATTCAATATCCACTGAGGTGTGAGTACCTATATATATTAACCTACAATCCTTACTGACATATAGTAGTACCTTTTGTTATCTCACTTCAGGTATTACTTGCAATATAGTTGATTCAATATCTACTGAGGTTACCTTTTGTTATCTCACTTCAGTCCCTCCTTGAAAACCTCGCTCCTCCCCTGCCGGTCCACTGCTCAACAGGTTATGGGCCCTGAACACACCTTCGACATTTTGACCTCTAAGGTCTCGCTACCAAAGCTCGCCAGCGACGGATCAAACTGGTTGACGTATCAGGAAAAGTACTCAATACAATTACATGAAAGAAGCTTCGATGGCACGTCACAGGTACCGTGCCCAAACTGGCAACCCTAATTGAGAAGGACGGTTACTTCGTCAGGTCGAGTGCCACATCAGTGCCGCTAATGAAGAAGGAACTGGAGGAGCATGAGGACGAGGTCGACGAGTGGATGCAGAAACCGGCGCAGGTTCGCGAGATTTTCTATGGGATGGTTGACCAGTCCACGTTCCTGCAAATCAAAAACGAACCCACCGCCGCCGACTGCTGGAAGAAACTCATCTCGATCCATGCGAACAAAGGTGCTATGTTCGAATCGGATCTACTTGTGCGGCTACAAACGTCACGTCTATCTGAAGGCGACGATATGCGTACCCACCTAATGAACCTCATTTCCATCCGCAAACACCTAGCCGAAATCGGCTGTCCCCTCTCCGATGCCTCATTCGCGACTATCTGAAGGCGACAATATGCGAACCCACCTAATGAACCTCGTTTCCATCCACGAACGCCTAGCCGAAATCGGCTGTCCCCTCTCCGATGCCTCATTCGCGACATATATTCACACATCCGTATCCCTCATCCCAGCCTACCGCCCCCTTATCACGACCCTCACGACGACTGCTCGCAGCACTGGAACTCCCCTCACCAGCGAAAACCTCATCTGGAATCTAACCAAGGAGGTGAATAACTTTCCGCTCAAGGAGAGCATGAACAAGTCCAACCAGGCGATGCTCGCGGCGCACGCGAAGGCGAACAGGATGTTCGCGAAATCGAAGGGAAAGTCTTCCGGAAAAGGCAAGTTGTCAAAATCCGGATGCCACTGTGATAACTGGGGAAAGAACAGACATACGAGTGCACAATGCTTCGAGGACGGCGGAGGCATGGCTGGGAAGGCTTCCAAATGGTGGATGAAGAAGGACGGACATAAATCGAAGGAAAAAGGGAAGGAAACCGTGAAGTCTGTGAATGCCACTGAAAAATCTGACGACGACAACAAGGACAACTACACGTTCATCACCATCGATTCCCTCAGTGACAACAAGGATCCCCCAAATGTCGCACTGGTCATAACATCTGGGCATGATTACAAAACCCATGCCACATCTCCTTCAGCTGGCATCATCATTGACTGTGGTGCTAGTTCTTACTTTTTGCCATCGCGCGACATGTTTCTCAACTATCATGAAATCACCCCTGAGCCTATCCGCACTGCTGACGGTCAGTCATTCAATGCTACTGGTTGAGGCAATTTACGTGTTCGTCTCCCAATGCAGGATGGCAAAAAGTCAATCCCTATCCTACTCAAGAAGGTCTACTACGCGCCTGAGATGGCCTTCACACTCATATCCGTATCATGTCTTGATTGCGCCAGGTGTTCCCTCCTCATCGAGGACAGGATGTGCGTTCTACAGAGTCCCAGGCTGAAAAGAATCATCATTGGCCAAGTCCCCGAAATCCGCGGCCTCTACCGCGCCAACTCCTCCATCATATCGACATCCCCCCGCCTGATTGCCAATTCGGCGTCGAAACTCGTATCCATCAGTGAGCTCCATCGTTGACTGGGGGAACGCTTCTGCTAACCGCTGGGAAGTGGTCTGGCTGGCCCGAATATGTTCCTCCGCCGGGGTGTGGCGCACCACTGTGGCGTAGAGGCGGTCGCCACTCTGGAGCACCCCCGCGGGATCGTATTCTGGAGGGGTCGTTTGGGCCTGGTGGGGTGCGTCTGGGTCTGGCTCTTCCTCCATGAAGGGAACGAATGCGGGGAGCCCCTCAATGTCAAGGTACTCCTCGGCCTCGGATTGGGGAATCGGGATCTCGGGTTCAGTGGACGGAACACCCTCGGAACAACAGGCTCCAATGGCGGCATGCAGTTTGGCTTGGGTCTGACGTTCCCGCTTGACGTCTTCTCAGCAGGTGTCGCATCGTGCGGGGCAGCGGCTCATCTTCACCTTTTTCGTGGTCCAGTCGATCTCCGAGTTGTGTTCCTTGAGCCAGGTGTACCCCAGGATCATATCCTGCTTGCCCAACCTCGTGACGGCGAAAAGAGCGCGTTCTGTGTGTCCGTCGTAGCGGAGTACCGCCTCCACCACATTCCTTACTGTGCCGGCTTCGTTGGGGGTCCCCTCGACATTGTAGACCAGTATGGCATGGCTGAGGGGACGGGTGGTGAGCCGGTGCCGCTCAACGAATCCGGTGTCTAGGAAACATCTGGTGGCACCACTGTCGACCAGCGCCACAATGGCAAATACCTGCTGCGTGTTGGTGGTTTCGAGTTCCACCTTCAGTGGGAGGCATCACTCGGGCGTAGCCGCAATGACGAGGCGACGGGGGAGCCTCTTTTCCCATCGGAGTAGGCCGCGGCGTGGCGCAGCTCGCGCGGGGGGTGCATCGTGAACGGGGAGGGAGGGATGTACATCGGAATCCATCGTTTCACACTCAGAGATAGCTGCAATATGAACTGTATTCTCTTCTGGGGTAGACAGGAGTGCGAAGCGATTGGAACTAGACAACGGGGGCGTACGGGTCATCCATTGTGCGACTAAAAATCCTCCCCCTTCTCCGACACCGAACCCTCCTTGTTTCCATGCGAGGGGGATATGGCCTCGGCTGCCAGCGCATCTTGATGAGCTAGCAGTTGCATGATCGTCTCGTCCAGTTCCTCCAGCAGCATGTGGCGGACGTCCCATTGCTTGGGG